>WYDI02025354.1:0-86724 GCA_009867235.2 Psittacus erithacus | reverse complement strand
AGGTTGGACACAGGGGCTTGGAGCAAGCTGCTCCAGTGGAAGGTGTCCCTGCCCGTGGCAGGGGTTGGAACTGGATGGGCTTTAAGGTCCTTTCCAACACAAAGCAGTCTGGGATTCTGTGATTCACCAGTGTAGCAGCTGAACGCAAACCTCATGTGCTATCATTGTACTCACCTTTTATGAGATGTCTTTGATTTCAATCCCTACTGCAATCGGTTGCTTAATCCCACTGCGGGTGCAGTCAGCAGGAGATGCCCATTGTCCCCGAAGCTGCGGAGGCCCCTCTGCCCCTTGTGATTTTGGGCAACTCCAGGACTTTGGGGGAGGCAGTTTTGGTGACCTGATCATGCCAGTGCTGCCTGGGTCCCATCACAGCCCAGTGCCACCGGTGGGCAGGAGGTGGCTGGTTCTGGTGCTGGCACTGAGATGCTTTACAGGGGCTGCTCGGGGATTATTCCCTGCCTGAGCTATGCAGCAAATTGAGCACAAAACCAGATTTTTCTGTTAGTTTATTCTGCCTAAAGCTTCAAACAAAAACCAGAAGCTGCAGGTGGGGATGTCCAGGGGCACAGAGCCGGAGGGGTGTGGATATGGTCAGCTCCAAGCCAAGGGGAACCAATACCTTTAGAAGGATGGAAAGCCTATAGTGCTGGTATGAAACGCTCCGGTTCAATAAGACATTTCTGAACCCATCGTCAATTTTTCCCCACGCTGCCCCATTCTCAGCCCAGTGAGAGAACCAGGGAGGCTCCATCTGCTCCTACCCCACAGGGGGTAGGGACAGACCCACACAAGTGTGGGAGGAACAACTGCAGAAACAAGATCCCAGCTCCTCGGTCATAAAACGACTTCCCCAAGCCCATAACTCACAGATTGCAGGAGTCAAATGCGAGGGGAGCTGAGTGAAACCCTGGTGTAAGCCTCTCGGTGTGCTTGTGGTGGGGATGAATTTGGCCGGGAGAGTTTTGTTCAGCTGCATTGAGTTACCAGCCATCTGGCTCCGCGCGCTGCAATCCACAGCTTCGCCAAGCCCATATGGGGAAGCAATATTTTCTTCACTGTGTATGTTCTGTTTCTCAGAACGTATGGCCCATACATTTAACATGGTTGAGAACCGCCTCCTGTACGAGCAGATAATGTGGAGCCGCGGCACCAGAGAGCTCCCGGGAGGAAAAGTCATTTCCTTATGTTTTTTAGGTGGATTTAAAATGTGATCCTGGGAAATGCAGAGCTGGGAAAGGGAGCTGCTGGCTTCATGCCCTGTGCCCGAGCTGGTATGGAGGCATAGGGCAGCAGAGGGGCTGCAGTGAGGGCACTGCCTACACCCACTGCCTGATGCCAATGCTTTAATAATATTATGGGGGTTTTTATCCTTTCCTCTCTCCATTTGTAATAATTTGGGGTCCTAAATTCCTGCCCATTTGCAACCTGCCCATCCCTGGGTTAACCACAGAGGCAGCATCAGAAAGCCCAGGGTCAGCCCAGCCTGGAGGAAGGGCTTGGGGAACCCTTGGTAAAGGGGGTTCCTTCTCCATCCAGCAAATAAGCCCTGAATCCTGGAGCCAGACTGGCCCCTGCCATGGACAGGCTCTGCTGGGAGGGTCGGGGTGTTTCAGGTGTCTGTTTTGCACTGGATGTGGCAGAGCATTGCGAGTGTCATTCTCTGCAAGGCAATAGCTCCAGACAGGGCTCTGATAAAGACCTTGCATTTAAAAATGTGTTCATGGCGTAATTTGATACCCAAAATACATGGTAGTGCACTACAAGCTTAAGTGTAGGTGAATGATTTCATATTACTTTGAATATATGGACAGCTTAGCTTATGAAATGTATAACTCATCCGGTGTATGGAAAACAAATACATCTTCCATATGGGCAACAAATCAGGGATGACTGTCCTCAGGGGATAAAAAATGGCCATGCTGTATTGAGTATTTTGACTTGGAGTAGATGCAAGTTTTCATTCCCACTTCATGACTAAATTTCCTAAGCTGAACAGTCAAATAAAATGATCTCACTCCCTCTTTGTGCCATGGCACAGGTTTGCTGAGAGCTTCTTGCTCCGTGCAAAGGCTGCAGAAGGCTGGTTTCCAGCTGGGGAGGGCAGCAGGAGCGTTGCCATCAGCCCTTGGGTTATGTTTGCTCAAAGGGAAAGGGTTGTTGGTGACTCAGTGCTGGGTTTGTGGCTCCAGCAGGATGGACCGTGATGGTGCCGAGAGCTGTGGTTTGGCGCTGGTGATGGGGAGAGGGCGAGAGCTGAACTCCCACAAAACAACCAAGCCCTTGCCTGAGGATGCCCATCCCCAAACAGTGGGAAGTGTGGCAGAGTGCAGGCAGAACCCATTCACTACCTTCGGTTTCAGCATCCAAGGGCCATGGCCATGGCCGCTTGGACATGGTTCCTCCTCCTCTTGGTACCGGCTTGTAAATATGTCAACTCAGAAGATGATCTTGTTATGGGAAGATTATGCTAATGAAATGTTTCCTGAGATCAAACTCATTTTGTGTTCAAAAGCATTAAAATAAATGGCTTCTAATTGAATCTTATAAACGGTCCCCTCCTGATAATGAGCCGCTATTAATTATAATTGAAGGAAGGCAGAACGTAAACACCGTGGCGGTGCGGGGGGAGGCAATGGCAGCAGCTCCACACTGCCTGTCTGTGAGGGGTCCTGACCTTCCTCCCCCCATCCCTTCTGCTCCATCAGGACCACAGTCCCAGGGGCTTTGCCTGGGATGTCCCCAACTGCCTGGAATATCCCAGGGGTCCCTCTTTGGGTCTTTGTAGAAGAGGGGAAGCAAAGGTGTGTGCTGAGCTCCTGTATGTGCTATCTTGCAGCCTTTAAAACCTCAGTCCTTTTTTACTACTATTATTGTTATGGTCTTTTTCTGCCTTTCCAAAGGCCCAAATCCCTGCCAGGCACAGCGTGTGCTGTCCAGCCAGGGTGACCTCATCTGCTTCAAAGCAGAAAATGGGCATCTGAGCTCAACCAAAGAAAATTTACAGGAATTCATCTGTCAACAGGGACGTTTCCATTTAATAAGTGCTCAGTTTGAGACCACATTAACCCTTCAATTATTTATAAGCTGAAATTGTACAACTTCTCTGTTCTGATCTAAAAAAAGAAGCAAGTATCTCTTGCTTTCCCTTCACCTGAGCCCACCAGATGAAACTCAGTGGCAGGCAGCCCCAGGGGGTGATGGCGTACCAGCCTTTTGGGACTGTGGAACTGGAGGGGTTTGGGTACTGTGAATATGGGCTCAGCATTAGAACACACAGAGGATGCTCATCCCTTGGCTGCTTTATGCAATGGGTGCCTGTGGTCGTGGGCTGGGGGATCCCAAGTGTATGGAAATAGGCACTGGGGCACCTTCCCCCTTGGTTTTCCCCCTTTGCAATCTCTATTTTAAGGGCTGCTCCCTCTGGCATGCTTCTGCTGGCACGGTTGTCCAATATGGAGATAGTTGTGGGAGGCACAATCCAGGCTGGGATTTGCTTTGCCTGCCAGGCTAATGCCCCAGCACATCGCTCTGGAGTCACTAATGGCCTTGGCTTTTATGTCTCATCTGCTTGAAGGGATTAAAAGGGAATAATTAAATAGCCAGCAATACAGCCATCGATAAAATTGCCCTGGTAATGATGGAATAAAAGGACCAGCAGAAGAACATAAAGCTCCCCTGACTTGTGCACAGCGAGGGAGTGCTCCACAGCCGCGGTGCGTTGGCAGCAATCATTAAGCTGGGGCAGGCTGTGCCCGAGGAGCCGCGTGTCCCCCGGGGATGCTGGTATCTGTGCATTTAGCTGCTGTGAAAGCAATGAGAGCCACTCGGATTTCCAAGCCGGAGCGAGCTGGCTATTAGACAGCACTAATGCTATATATAAAAATGTGCTCATCTTGTGCAGTCAAGGGGAGGGAGAGAAAAACTCCCTGGGAAGAGGGATCACTGCCTCCCCTGCCTCAGCGCGCCTGTTGCCAGCAGCATCGTGCCCTTGGGGTCCTGCAGCTTGGATGAGGGGGGAGAAGGGGTCCTGCAGCCCGTGCACAGCCCAAACTTCCTTGATTTCAGCAGCAAGGGCTGCAGAGAGTAAATCTGCTGGTGTTGCAGAGGGGAGGGTGTTAATCCTGCACAGGGGATGCTTTTCTAGGGAAAAGAGGCCCCGGTGGAGGTCCTGGGGGCACATGGAGTGGTGGATGTGATTCTGGAGATCGGCTTGATGTTGCTGTGGGTGTTTGCAACACCCAGAGGAGCCCCTTTGGGCTGCTTGATGGCTTCATGGCTTTTTATTGGGTATTAGGGAATGGGAAAGAGAGAGCCAGCGGTAGCTATGCAGGAGCACGCACTGCTCCTCCTTCGGGATGCTCACAAGCCTCTTTGCACATATATCCTTGTGATTCGAAGTAAAAAGTTTGCCATCCTCTTGGGTTGAGCTGTGCTCTGTTCCTGCAATGGTTCAAACCCACTGTGAACTTTTGCACAAGGCCTGTGCACAAAGTCAGATGAGCTCTGCTTACCCCAGGGCGCTTTCTGGGTTCTTTCCCATCCAACACAACAGCCCGTGTTTATTTTCCTGGCTGTGGGAGGTCAAGGAACCGGCGCTTTTGTCAGCCTGTGCTTCGGTCTGGGGTGAAACCCGGCTCTCCGGGCACAGGGATGGGGACAGCAGCCTCTGTCTCTGGGGGTTCATAGGGGTTCCCCTGCTGGTTTATGGCTGGGAAATCCAGCACTAGCGTGCCAATTGGATTTAACACCCAAGCTAGGAACGTGGCAAATTAGGCAGTGTTAACCTCGATACAGGGCTTGGTTTCTGCATTGTGACCATGCAGGCGCGAGCACAGCATGGCAGCCATTGGGAAAATCCTGAGGCATTGTGGTGTGTGTTAAGCCTCCGCTTTTGATTCCTCCTAATGTAAATGCATCTGCTGGGACGAAACATCCCTTTCCATCCCTCTTATTCAATGAATGCAGGTGGGTAACCAGGTGGGGAGAGGAAGGGCGACCTAGTGCTGCTCACATGGATCCCCATCACAGATATCCCATGGGGGATAACAAGGGCTGAGATTCCTACCCATCTCTGCGGTGGAAAGCCCAGAGAACCCCCCCTCCATCAGAGCCCCCTACCCTGGCAGCACAAACAGGAGACATGGGAATCTTTGTAAGCAGCACATAAAATCCCATCGTGCACTGAATCAGTCGCTTGTTTCAACAAGATGTGGCAGGGATGGTAATTGTATGTTGAGTGCTCTCCGGCTGATTAAGAACATATTTATTGAAGTTTATCTACTGTAATATGTATAAGTCTCTTATTAGATAATTGCTAAACCTCAAACACCTGTTTAACAGATCATATATATAACCCATTACATAGTTGTTAAACCACACTGGTTTTAATTCATCAAACGCGAATGTGAAATCCATTCTAAATTACATTCATTTTGAGGCACTTTAGAGGAGGCATTCCTTCCCCTTCCCCTGTGCAAAGGGGGTATGAGCACCATATTTCCTGAGGCTGAACATATCTCAAGACAGCTTTATCCTCCAAGTGCAAATATTGTCCCTTTTGTTGGACAAGCAACATGCCACAGTGCGGATGGGGTAAATGCTGCTCCCCGCGGTGCCGCATGCGATGAGAGCCCTTTGCTCATGCTTTGCTGATCCTTTGTTTTCTTGTCTCTTTATTTAATTGTCCCATGGGGGGATCGCTGAGTGCCCTTCATTTTGCGATGCAGAACTGGTGTTGACACGCTGCTTTATTAAGTGAGTAAGGGTAAGGCCCTTGGAGATGCTATTTAAATAGAGGAGAAATCTTGCTGCTGGGAGAGCAGTGGATAAATGCACATCAGGCTCTGGTAACCCGTTTATTTCCATCCTGATCCTGTGAAAAGTTTTACCAACTCCATTATTTGTGCAACTCTGCAGGAAACTGGGCAGCGAGGTTACAAAACCTCCATCCTGCCAAAGACAGACCCCTGCAGGGATGCATCCCTCTGTGCTGCCATAGACACGTGGTCTCTGTCTCCATCTTTGAGGGATTTTATAGCAAGATGTTGAGCAGCCAAGTGGTATTTATTGCCAACATCAGGCTGCAGCCTTGTGTCCCGGCTGTGTGGTGCTTTATCTGCTTTTCCTGTTTTCAGAGCAGTCATTTTGCTGTGTCCTTCCCAAGGGATGGGTGGGTTGGATCAGGGACCCAAGCAGACAGGGGTGTAGGGGCAGGAAAAGACCCTGAGGTTAGGAGAACCCAACCTAGGGTCACATTGCTATGTTTCTGGCCAGTGTCTGCACAAAACCAGGGTGTTTATGCCTTCATTCCTTCCCTCCCCTACCAGAGGGCAGATTGGTACCCAGCTTTGCTGCAATCTCTGCTCATAGTCATCCAAGGCTTTGGATGCTTTATCAAGGCTTTCAGCTCTAACGTCAACATAAATCACACAGTTGGCAAGCTCTCCCTTTCTGTCTCCTGTTATTTTCTGTTCATGATAAAACAATGTGGAAAGGAAGCATGCTAGCCAAGGGGAGGGTGAGAAGAAACAAGATCCCTTATCTAATGCGTGCCTGAGCTGCTCGGATGTTTCTGTATCAGCAGTTATTTTGCCTGGCTTTGGGTTTTGCAAAGCCCTTGTGTCTTACAAACGCGGTCTGAGATCACGCTGGCAAAGCACAGACCCGAATTCTTCCCTTCTCTCTGAATCTCTTCAGTAGCTTTTAAATGAGACCCATGGAGCATCTCACGTGCGCACCAGCACCAGGGAAATGAGCTGGGAGAAGGAATTTGCCAGGCTCTGGGGAGAGGCTGAGCATCCCCAGCACTGCCCTGGCTGCCCTCAGCCTTCGCTTGCTGGATGCATTGAAAACTGGGCAGGATGAGGCAGCTTGAGGCTGTGACTGCTGTGGGTGAAGATGCACACACTCCACGCAAAGGACTGCAAAGGTGCTCTATGTCAAGGCATTGCACTCTGTGCAGGCTTGCATGGTTAATGTGTATTATGGGGCTGATTTCTGTACATGTATCCATGGGTGATGGCCCAGTCGTTTACAGCATGAGCTGATAAACTTGGCAAGTAGAAAGAGAGAGTAAATGCGTTACTATTAATAGGAAGGGAATAATAACTTCATCTGTGCCTGAAACCACCTTTAAAGCTGTATATATACACTTCATTTCAACTAAAGCAATATGCAGTGCTCAGAAAAGCAATATCCCCCAGCTCTGCCCTAGCTCTCGTGTTGGTTTTGGTGTTTTTAATACCACATCCAGACAAGGGAGCCTGTCAAGCACTATGCGAGGTGTTCATTTAACTAAGCCAATTTAAAATGCGTAACAATTATAAAGAGATGGGCTCAGATGAGTCAATTTGTCTCGAGTGTTTTCCAGCTGAACTTAATAATATTGGGGATGTGAGAGAAATTGGAAAGAAATTCACCCTCTGTGTAGAGAAGTCGAAATTCCTAATTCACCCTGGCAAATGATGAATGTTCCTCCCCCCTTCTAATTACATCTTGCCTTAGTCACAGCGGTGTCTGATAAATCTCCTTTTGAGACTACACGCAACACAAACCATCCTTGTTTCAAAATATAAGGGGGGAGAAGGGAAAAGTTCTTGAATTGATTGTTTTTGCTTTTTAAAGAGCAATTCATTCTGCTCACACAGGATCTGGAACTGGCTTTTCACATTGCTCACCCCCTCCATTGCCGCTACTCTTTGATGTGGCACATCCTAAAACCCCCTGAAGTTTTACTGGAAACCAAGAGAAGTGGTGGCCTATGGAAGTGGTTGGGTGGGTGTCCCTGTGGGGAGCTTCATAAACACAGGCAGGAGGGAGAGCACATGTGCCTGTATTGATTTGAGTGTTGATGGTGTTTTAACTGCTTGGACAAATGTGGGGTTTGCTTTTCCACACCTATACAATGTGGAAATGCCTGGAATTCAGTGTGGGCGCAGTAGTTCCCCTTTCTGGAAATCGTTGTTTCAAGGTATGCTGAAATTTAACACAATTCTCCCAATCAACAGGAAAATCAAGTTATTCACCCAATCGGGATTGCGGTATAAGGGTAATTTTTGGTTCAATGGGCTATGGGGAAGAAAACTGTTCAAACCCCTCCAGCAGCCCAGGAGCAATGGCTAATGTCTCCCATGAAACCCCAACAGCCAAGCCCTGTGTACGGACAGCCCCATCACCTGCAGATCTGACACCCCATCACCCCCAAATCTCCCTTTTGCATTTATTTAAAGTGGCTTGGGGCTAAAATGTCCTTTATAGATGTCATTTATCTTCCTAATATCTCACCTGCCCAGAGACAGTCTCCATTACACTGTGGTTACAGAATTACCAGCTAACGTCCTGCTTTCAAAGCCTTGGAGTGGTTTCATTGCCCAGAGTAGGCGGAAGGTGGGTTTGCCACAGGAGCTTCCCCAGCCCCATGTGGAGACAAGCGCAGCACGGCCATCCCCGTGCACTGCAACCCTGCGCCATAGTAGGGTGAGCCATAGAAAGGGGCCTTGTGCCCTGTAAACCTGCTTCAGAGCAGCAACCTCTGCTCTGCAGCCCGAGACAGACAAGAGGTTTAGAAATGAGCTTGGAAGCCTGGCTCATTAATCCCCTGCCCAAAGCTTTTATCAAATAATTAGCTTTTGTGTTGCACTTCCCAGGCAGCAATAAATAAATAAAGAGGCAGATGAAGTGAGCACTGTGCTTACGCCCTGCTTGCGGGAATGGCTCCTCTGACTGTGCCTGAGGCCACTTCCCCAGGCATCAGTCGCTGGCCCCTTGGCTTGGGGCTGGTAAGAGGAGCTGGGATGTGAGTGGATCTTCCTGAGTTCCCTCAGCCCTGTCTGCCTTGATGTGATGGGAGCTGTGGTCTGGGTTTGCACGCTGTGATGTGCTGTCCCTATGGACATGCGGCTGCTCGGCAGCAGGGATGCAGATGCAGGATGGTGCTGGCAGCGCATCCTCCCTGTATCCCCACTGGTGGCTTTGATTTGGTCCCCACAGTAGCTGAGGAAATGCCAGAACATGGGATAGGTCTGCTTGATGTGAGAGATAGGAACATGCCTGCTGCCATGAGACACCTCCATGCCAGGCACAGTGTGAGCTCAAATGGGTGCTGTGGGTTGCTTGGTGATGCTCCACAAACCACTGCCCTCAGGTTGCCCCTTCTCCCACTGCTCTGCAGCACCATCCTGCAGCCATGCTGTGGATTGAGCTGGGACTATAAATGTACCAAAGCTGCAGGTGCTATTTGGACTGTTCATCTTGTTTGGTCTAATTATGCCAAGAAAGTCATTATCATTTTATGCTCTTTGGATTAACGTTCTTGTCCAGGGCACCATAATTATTGTATGGTTTGTAGCTTAATGATTCTGAGCACAGTTAATGCAAACTTTCTAACTGTAAATCAGGGGGTGCAGGACGTGGGGACTGACACAATAGTGGATCTTCTCAAGAAATAAGTGTTTATCTCTATGTTTATAAGCTGGGCATTCAGCTTCACAGCATCCTTGAGCTCTCGCTCTATCCTAATGCAATCAAGATGCTGCTGAGGAATTGCAATGAGCTGCAACCCAACCCCCTTATGAGTACAGAAAGCCTTTCCCAGGGTGTCCCTGGCTTTGCAGAGATCCCATGGGGCGCTATTCTATGGTGTCCTCAGCCCTTTCCCCCTCATCCTGGTGCTGCCACAGAGCCATCCTGCTTCAGGGAGCACACAGCATTCCCTGGCTGCTCAGGAAACTGGGATCCAGTGCATCCCTGGAAGTTTGCCCAGCTCTCTCCAAGGAGCAGTCAATTTGGATAATGATAATTTCTCCTTAGCCCCAGCTATGAGTCACTTCAAGCATCTTTTCTCGCTTGATATTATTGCCAGTGGTGGCCGGGGATGTCCGTACTAAAGTGGAGCCACTCACACGTGGGAGTCTTGGTTTTGAAGGACTGCAGCACCTCCACCCTTACTGGGGGGTTTATTGACATTTTAAATAACATTGGTATTCTTGATGTTTGAAAGAAACCCATCGCACTGAGCTCCTGCAAACCTGCATCTCCACCCCCCTCAGGGTGACGTTGATGGAGCCAGAGACCCCCGACTCATCCCTGGAGTCAGCAATCATCCTCCTGGTCCTTTATTTACTGCTCTTTAGGCTGGCAATGAGCTCAGAGCCTGACGCCGAGCGCCCAGACTGCAGTCGGCTTGGCTTGACAGATTGTTTGGGGCAAATCAGAAGCTCCCAGGAGAGTTTCACAATTTCTTTTCCACTGAAAAACGTTGTTAATTCATTGCCAAACTGCTACAGAACCAGGCTCTCTGGTTTAACCAAAGGATATTCTTGTGATAAATGTCATGGCTTTCCTTGAACACAAGCCCGGGGGAAGTTTCAAAAGGCAAAGCCCATCACCTGCAGCACTGGGCATCTCATCATGCAGGTTTGTTTTCCATGGAGAAGCTTTTCCTTGCAGCAATGCACGGAAATGCCACCACCCTGCGGTGGTCCAGGCCCATAAGGATGCTATGCATTCTCCCAGACACCCACTGTGCTCACAGAGGTGTAAAAAGCTCTTTGCACCTGAAGCCCATCCACCCCGCATGGCACTGGAGCTGCTCAATCTCTGCAGTGCAGAGAACAGTGCATCCCAGTGCTGCAGCCCCTGGGAATGGCTGGGGAATGGCTGGGGAATGGCTGGGATGGTGCAGGCGCTGTTTTCCCCCTGGGATAGCCGAGCTGCTGCAGGCGGGTGGTGAGCTCGAAGCCTTTAGCAGAAGGATAAATCGTGGTGAAGAGCAGCGATTAGATTTGTGCCGGGGTGATTAAATTTTCATGTCGTTTTTGCAAGGCTGTCTTAAAAACAAAGCATTTCCATAACCCAGGGAAGGGATGCAGGGAAGGGAGAGGCACCTCACTTTGCTGCCAAGTCTTAACCTCAGGGTTTTCCCTTTTATCTGCCAGGAAAGACGGATTACCCGATGCCCAGAGCTGGGCGCTGGGCTGGGGTTAACTTGTGCTGGTGGCACCGTGGCTCTGCGGACCATGGCCAGGCGGTTTGGAAGTGACATGGAGGATGAGCTCACCCGATGGAAAGGAGCCAGCCTGCACAAGTGGTGGGAAAGCATTTTACACTATTAAACAAGCCTTTGTGTTTGCAAATACAGCCTGGAACACCGTGGCCAGCAAGCAGGGGACTGCTGACTTCCGACGCTGGCAATCCCACGGCACAGCATCATGATTTCCATCTATAGTCCACAGAGGCTGGAGCACTTTTCTCCTCCGCACTTTGCTGAGGGTTAGCACTGCGCTGAGCTCTGTGGTGGCTGCATTTCAGGGAACTAATGAAGTGCTGATTTGCCTTAATTGGCCTCTCAGATTTGCTGATCGCTCTTAAGGACCTCAGGTTAAAAAGCAAGCCGGTGCCTGTTGGGTTTTGGTGCTGCGTTTCACGGCCAGTGCGGGCATAGAGGAAGGTTTCGGTACATGAGCTGGGTGTTCTGAGCTCGCTTATGATTTATTGTCACCGGGATGGTGCGGAGCCCTTCAGCCGGTGAGACAGACGTACAGGGGTCACAGTGATTGTTGGAGGTGCCTGGGGTTGTTAAGCGGGTATCACGTCAGTGGTGAGTTGCCTCCCGATGCATCTGGAGAGACGTCCTGATGCACAGCCCCGGGGGAGGACGGCGCTTGTGTTTTAAGGATGACATTGGGTGCATGGACCCGGCGAGCTGCATGAACACTCACTTCACGTTAATGAGAGGTGACGGGGACAGGGCGCTCAGCACGCTTCCTGCCATGCGCCTGATGCGGGACGTGCTCGGCTGCGGCACCGTGTCTGGGTGATGCGCGCTGCCACCAGCCTGCACGGGAGCCCGGCAGCAGGAGAAAGGCATTCATAAGCTTCCCCAGCTGCGGGAGGCTGTGGCAGGGCAGCAGCCCTTCACCACCCAGCCGAGTAATCTGATGAGAAGGGCAGTTAGCACTTCAGGGACAGCAGCAATTGCATTGCCGAGCTCTCAGTTTCACTGCATCATCACAGGGAGAAGGGCTTGCGCTGGGAAGTGGTCCTACCCTGCACTCCCCAAGTGCTGTCCCTTGCCTGTCAGTGCCCCAGGCTGTGTCAGTGTAGCTCCCACTCATCTCCAGGGCACATGGAGCCTTGCAGTGGAGGGAGGCTGATTTGGGGAATGGGACATCGGTGTGTAATTGCAATAGGAGTAGTTATTTCACGGGGGGGGTGAGGTTGGATCCATAGCCAGCGTCTTGGCATAGGCTTTGCAGAGTGTCTCTGCCTGGTGGTGCAGGGCTGGGTGGGGAAAAACACGCTCAACCAGCACGGAGGGGAAATCTGCTCTTCTCCAGTTTGCATCTGCTTTGCCTCATTTGGGTAACAGCATCGTTGGGGAGGGGCAGTGGCCAGGACCGCTGCCTTCCTTTTCTGAGCTCAAGAACAAACCATGTTCATGGCACCGTCATGGGGCAGCCAAGAAAAGGAATCCAGCTCCCAGATTTCATTCACAGTAAGTGCCCATCCCGGGAAGTGAGTTTTGGGAGGAATTCGGTGCTTGTGTGAGTGTGGAGAAGGCGGCTGAGCAGCTGCAGCGCAGCCCAAGGTGCAGCTGCAGGGAGTTAAGTTACTCCACTTCCAAAATCACATTTTTCTGCGGTTCCCTCACATTCCATGAATGTGGAATAATGCAGATATTGTGAGCAGAGCCTGCCTGGGGGGTGCTGGCACAACCAAACCTACGCCGGGTGCACTTGTGCTGCTGATGGCGGTGGTATGGGGGGGGCAGCAGGCAGGAGAAGGCAGGAATTCAGCTTTGCAGAGGACAGAGTCTGGGGTCAGACAGCTGGATGACAATTTTACAAGGACAAAGCTGCAGCAATGCCCAGAACGTCCCGTGGGGGTGTATGACTTGATTTGGGAAGATGAGAAACGTGGGAATATGCATTGCCAGGGATGGTGCATCTGCAGAGATGCCCCAAGAAAGCAGCCCATGCACAGCAAAGGCAGGTAAGCCACAATATGATGTCCCTTGCCCCACGTAGGCAGAACATGGGCAATAACATCCCCTCCAGCCTCCTGCTTGCTCTGCTCACTGAATGAAGGCCCTCATCCACTGCAGTGGTGACTGTTTCAGCAGGTGACACCAAAGGGTGAAAAATAAGTTCCGTGTGTGTGTTTCATAGAATAGTTTGGGTTGGAAGCAACCTTTAAAGCTCGTCTAGTCCAACCCCCTGCAATGAGCAGGGGCATCTTCCACTAGAGCAGGTTGCCCAGAGCCCCATCCAACCTGGCCTTGAATGCTTCCAGGAATGGGGCATCTGTCTAGGTGACCTGTGCCAGTATTTCAACACCCTCACTGTAAAAAACTTCTCCCTTGTATCTAGTCTGAATCTATCCTCATTCAGACTGAGCTCATGCACCAGCAGGGATGTGCACTTACTGTGTGTGCACTTGCTGTCCCCACATCTCAGTGCACCCCTCTGGCTGTCCCACCTAAGACCTTTTGCAGAGAAGCAGCTCAGTGACAAAGAGGCCTCTGTGCATGTACCATCCTCATGTGTGAAGAGGAAATGCTGTCACAGTGCCTAGGAGGGAGTTGGTGATGGCAGGGGTGTTGGCTCAGAACAAAATGGTTTTGAAGGTGGATTTATACAGCTTAATCTCTGAACTCTTGTGTTATACACGCAATAGCCCAGCTTTACATCTGTCAGGCTGCCAGCCCCCTGGGGCCAGATCCTGGGCAGGTTCCTCTGCACAAACAAGCCGGGCTGTGCTGACGGATGCAGAACCCCGTTAACAGGACGTTCAGCATTTCTGTCATTCCAGGGATGCCTGCAAGGTTTCATCGCAGACCAAAAGGCAGCCATGTCAAGGAAACTAGCACGCACAAATGCTTCTCATTCCAGGCCATGGCCCAGGCTTATTTTAACCACTCAACACCCGTTTTTATTCTCCTGCCAGAGCAGAGCCCATAGGAGGGTCCTGGGTTGCATTTAGTGGTGTGGAGCTGGGAGGATGTCCCTGTTGCACTGCTGCTGGTCCATGCTGAAGCGTGGATTGCTTCCACCCTTTGAAGGGAGGAGACAGGGACAAGGAATGGGTGCATTCCCTCCCACTCTGAGGTGGTGTGTGAGCCAGGAAGCTGTGTGAACCCATCACACTGGGTTCTCAGCTCGGGGTGTCAGGGCAAAGCTCTACACCCACCAGTAGTCATCACCTACAGCTGGATGCAGGGCAAGGCTGGGTTTCCAAATGCAGCAGCTCCTTCTGCCACCTCCTGCATTCCCAATGTAAATACCATGTGTATTATGCTCCAACATCTTGATGCTGCTAAGTGCATTTCTCAAATACTTGTGCTTTGCCCTGTGCTGTAGCCAGTAAAGGTGCTTTCATGATAAGATGATGGACGGTCTTGAGCTCAGTCTTGCCTGGACCAACCTGCTGCCTGTGCCCAGGGCAAAGCAGGGGCACCAAGGCTGTGCAAGGGGGTGAAGCTGCTCCAGAGAACCATGGCTTTTGGAAGCAAGAACAACAGCATAAATGTCCACCATGGGCACAGCACTGTGAGGTGGGGAGGGAGCTCCGGTCCCCATGCAGAGAGAGTGCTACCACTTCAGAATTAAATGCGGTTGCCATAGAAATATTAATTGGGAACAAAATCTGAAGATGACACTTAAGCAGAAGATGGAGCATTACGGGGAGATGAGGACAGCGATGAAAATAGAACAGCTAAAAGGAAAATTCTTCAAAGGAAGTATCATGTAGGTGAATACTTAATGCACAATCAGCAGGTGACTACGTCAGTGGTGCTTTTAATATCGTAGGGTAGAGGATGGGATGTACTTGCTGAGGGCAAAACACCCACCTCTCCAGCCAAGGTCACCAGGCACCGAGTATGAGGATGGATCAGCAAGTTTCTGCCCTTGCTTGCAGCGGGGTGCAGCTCTGCTAATGGACACCATCCCCTGAGCTACACGTTGTACTTGCTGGTTCGCAATCAACCACAACCCAGAAGTCAGACGAGGCACGTGATGGATGTCCTTCTTGCAGTCTGGATTCTCTGCCTCCAGGCAGAGACTGCAGGAGGTTCCCAGCACATGGCTGGGTCTGGGCCTTCCTCCTCCAGGGAACGTTTGCATGGAGGGAAGGGAAAAGCTCCCAGCCCTGCCTGACAATGTGGGGCAACCGGCTCTTTCAGGTCCCTCTTGCCCCAAACCGTTGCTTGGCCTGGGTTTTTTGGGAATGTGGCTAAAACACCCATAAGCAGAGAGGTTTTCTTAGGTGAAGCAGGGTGATGCAAGGACTTTTGGTGTCAAAGTGCCCTGATCCTGCTGCGATCCTGCTATAAGGGGTACCCAGAGCTCTCCAGGGAAGGATGTGTCTTCTCTTGGTGGTACTGTTACTTATGGCGAGGAAGAAAAGGACATTCCTGCAGAGAAATCCTGATTTAATTTTTTGCCAAACATTTTTCTGCTGAAGTAGATGATAATAAGAACCATCCCTCTTTCAGGCAGTGTTCAGCTCAGTGAGATGAAAGGCAGCTCCATCCTGCGTTTGCTCTGCCAGCTCCAACCTGATGAGCACCAGTTCATTTTTCCCAGGGAAGGTGATTGCTCTTCCTGTTATATGCCTTTTATCCCATTCCTCCCTCTGCTTTGGGAAGGTACCTCCTGGGGAACTGAGGTGTGGGGTCTGCATTGAGATGGGGATGAGGATGGAAATGGGGACAAGGATGGAGAGTCTCACACAGGACTGCAATGGCGGTGACTGCAGGCAACCAGAGCCACTGTCCTAGCACCATGCAGGGACACAGCAGCTCTCACTGCCCTCATCCCGCTGCCCTCAGCTCTCCCCAGTGGCAGGCAGCCCAGAGGGACTGTGGCTGTGACCTGGCAGGGAGCAGCAGCTCCCTGGGTGCATCTATCTCCGCTGCTCTTTCCACTTAAAAGGAGGGAGGGTTACAATGGAGTCGTACTTTTCCCATGAACCACCTCCCACTGTGCTCTGCTCTGAAGTTAATTGCAAATGAGGGGATGGAAATAGCTTATTTTGACTTTCCTTAAGCAGTGCTTCATTGATATTTTTTTTTGCCTTATTTTTTTTTCTGTCTTGAGAGGCAGGCCTGTATCTATTGGAAAATAGCAATTATTTCTGTAATGCCCTAGAATTAGCGGAATTAGTTGAATGGGTAAAATTTCAAGCAAAACACTGATTAGAAAGATACTTGAGTTGGAAGCACCATGCATGTCACGGTGCTCCTCCTCCATCCCAGGGCAAGACAAAGCACAGGATAGGTTTCCTGGGAAAGAGTCAAGGATATCTTAGTTATGGCCACGTAAGTGATCAGAGGGATGGGACATCTGTCCTGTGAGAGAGTTGGGGGTGTTCAGACTGGAGGGATTCATCCTGCAGTGTGCAAGACAAGATCCAAATCTTGGGATATTCGGTTGTGCCAAAGATTTGGGGCTTCATAAGAAAGCAATAAAAATGATCCTGTGGTATTTTTAATAACCTGCTGGTTTAACTCAATTATGAGAGCATAATTAACTTGCTGAGATGAAATAGGAGATAAACCTTTGATTTTCTTCTTCTCTTAAAGCCTGCTGCAGATTGATTTTGAACTTTGTATTCAATTACTTAAAAGAGCAAAAAAATTAACAGGTTTCTGATGAGAAAAGCATAGCACCTCCTTCATAAAGAGAGATTTATTGAGGATAGCGACCGAGCGTACCTCCGGGCTCAATCATCTACTGTTTTTTTTTCAAGGGGTGATTCAATTACTTTAAGATGCGTTGCCTAAAAGAACAAACCGGGCTCTGTTACTTGGCAAATTAATCAAGTTCCTTTAGTGGTTTCTCTGGGTTAATAATTTCATTTAGGCAGCCTTCTGTTCCGTGGTTTCATCCCTACCAAGGAAACTCTCAAACGAGAAGGAGGGGAGGGAAAGAAAGTGCTATTCATTTTCAGCGCGAGGCGGCAAACGCAACTGTGATGGGAGAAGTTTTTCCACCGTCAGCTCGCTTGGAAATGCCTGCGAAAGCAGCAACTGGCTGGAAAATATTGAAAGGGGGGAAAAAAAAAGGTGTTAAGGTTAATATTTTCACAGTGCAAAAAGGCCGCTCGGATTTGTTGTCGTCTGGGAAGGGCTGTGGATTTGGTTCGCAATTGGCGCGAATGACGTTCTCTGGCTAGAGCGAGCCCATCCTGAAAATATCACTGGTTTTTAACACGTTTTCCTCTTGAATATTCATAGCTCTGCTATTCCATCCAGATGGAGAAAGTGCAGCAAGAAGAAAGGAGTTTGCAACGCTGGGCTGTCCGTGCCCTTGTAATTACAGTGTTTTCCCAAAGGGGGAAGCCTGCAGTGGGTCAGATCCTGCCTCTGCCTGCAGGACAGGTGCAGTGGGCATAGCATCTTTGAAGCAGCAACCTCCAAAACCACCATGAGCTGGTATTTTGGGAGTTATCCCCCAACATCATTTCTTGGTAGCAAAGTTTTCTCAGTGGAAAGATAACAGCTCCTACTGTCTTCGCCTGGAAGGCAGAGGATGGGGATGCTCAACAAATACATGTCCCCGCCACAGCAGGACTATCCCTGGCTGGTTATTCCCAAACCCCATCAAGGAGATTTAGGAAAAGCTGTAGGGCTATTTTCATACATTGTAAAACATCTCTGAAAAGGGTGTGCTCTGTTCAGTTTTATGGTCCCACTGGTTGGTTATAAACATGAAAACCCCTCGAACCATAGCCTGGGCTGCATGCAATGTGTGTATTCTAGTGCCGAACTCTGCTGCTGGCAACGTTTGGGTTGAGGGGAGAGATGCTCAATGTGGCCTTTCTGCATCAAACCATGACTCCTGCAGGCTGTGCTGAGGGCTAAAACATCAGCCTGTGCAGGCAGAGAACCCTGCAGAAGGCCCTGTGGGTGCAGGTATCCCATTAACCCTAACAAGGCGCTTCTTTAGGGGATAGGTGGGAAGTGACTTCTTCCCACCCGCCCGTGGCAGGAACACGGATGCTCGTGTCGTGGCTTATTGCTTTTCATTCGGGCAGGGCTGAGGCAGTGATCAAGTTAAAAGGAAGGGCTGTAGCTGTTCCCAGAACAAGAGGTCATCTGTTTTCTTTCAGGGGATTTGGCTCTGATTTCAGTGTTTTGAAGAACAGTGAGGCCCTTTTATCTGCTGGGGAAGGGCTTTCGGGGAGGGGGGGCACGGCAGGCTTGTGTCTCCCTTGTGTGATAACTCATTTTAGACCCTCACATAGAACCCGAGATCTGCTTTATGGCTTGGGAAAGTGCCCTGATGAGGCAGAGCAGAGGCTGGGGATGCCATGGACCCCAATCCCCAGCACCAAGGGGTGTGCAAGCACCAGCCACGCTCCATGCCAAACACCCCAGTGCTTGCGCAATACCGTGGGGATGGCCAAATTGCCCTTTTCTCCCTTTACTTTCCCTGCAGCACCTGTAATGGCTCTTTCCAAGGCCACAACACCCAGCGTGAGCCTCAACCTCCGCCTCCCAAATACATTTTTGGATAAAAACGGGAATGCCGGCGTGCTGAGGTAGGGTGGATATTTTTAAAGCAGCTGGCAGCCTCCACAGAGCAATTATGCTCTAGGTTCCCAAATAGGCCTGAGCTTGGGCACTGGTTGAAAACACTGCATGGTCCGTTTGTCTGGAGCTGGGAAGCTTTACAGGCAACCCTAAATGTTGGGATTAGGAGCTTGAGCGAGGCCAGAGGGGCCCACATGAAAGGGAATGGCTCCCAGATGTTGCACAAAGCCCACCTTTGGGGAGAAAAAGAAATCTCTGGTCTTATCCTGGGAACTTCAGGAATAACTTTCCCTTCTTCCCATCCTCCATGCTGACAGCAGGGTCCTGGTGCTGCTTGTGAAGCATCTTTGTATGGGGAATGTCCATTGTGAGTCTTTGCTGGGGATGCTCCGAGGTGCCTGAACACAGGGCTGTGGATGCCTGGTTTTAGGACAGTGATTCCTTCTCGCTGTCCCTGGGATGGAGGTCCAGGAGGGCTGCCACACCACGGGAGCAGGCTTTTCCAAGGAAGTTTTGTCAGCCCTCCTTGGCAGGTCTCCAGAAGCATCGCTGCAAGTTGGGACCTGTGATGCCCAACTAACAGCCCAGATCCTGGCAGTGCTCAGGGCTGGGTTTTCATGCTGCATAGGAGGATATTTTGGGAACAAGGTTTTTGCAGGAGGCTGGGGGCAGGCAGGGACATGGCAAATCCCATGGCATTTACCCTTGTCTCCAACTTTTCTCCCTCCAGTTTGCTACAAGAGTTGCTTAGGCAATGGTGATCTTGCTTTATCTATCAGCATCCTCATCCAAGGATAATTGAATTAGAAATGGCACCACTCTGGGACTCAGCTCCATCTATTCCTCTCTTTAATCCCTTTCTGCAGCACTGCCTGCTCCTGGCCCCAGGTTTCTCCAGCTGCCCATCATCACTCTCTTCCTGACCAGCTGTTGCAGGCAGGAACAAAATGTGGCGCAGCTCTTAAAGCAATTCTGCTCTAAGGCTTTTAAGCCATGCAGGAGGGTTGGGTGTCCCTGCTCAGCTCCACTCTGCCTGCCAGCTCTGGCTCCTGCAGTGTGCAGGAGGATTTATGGCAGGGGAAATGCAGTGCTTCAACTTCCAGAAGTAGGGCATTCGCTTGGCAGCTCGAGAAATAATGGGAGATCCGTTCAATTATTCCACAGAAATGCTCAGGTTGCACAGATGCCTAACTTAGGTTCAATATAATTTAGATACTCATGGCTATAAACACATTTGGGAGTGAACGTGATGTTCGAGCTGCGGATCTAAGCCTGAGGTTTTCCTCCCTGATTTAAACCAGAGCTTTCAAGTGTCCAACAAGAGCAGGATGCGCCCAGGCTGAAGAATGCTTTTTGCCTGGTTCCCAGCTGATGATCTCTCCCCTCCCACGAGATGCTGGAGGCAATCAGGTCCCATACTGGGGTATGATGCCAGCCATCAGTTGTGCTTAATGGAACAGGATAGAAAAGATAACTACCCTATTTCTGGCAATATCAGTGCTCTTGGGTTAAACTGAGCCTCCTCCTCTCATATAGAAAATTGCCCTTTCCTCCCTGGTGTTTGGGACCAGCCAGGCCGCCCTGCCCAAGGTGGTTTTGCATCCTAACTGAGCCCAGATGCTTCTCCTTTGGCAGATGCTCAGGATCTGCTTTGCAAGGTGAGCATCTCCTTGGCATGGCAAGTTTGGGAACTTGTTAAGTACTAAATAGTTGAATAGTGCCTTGTTTTTCCCTATTTCCACCTGTCTCTGGGCTCTTTCCTTCCCCAGCCTGGCTTGTTTCTCCCTCCCCTGGCGTGTGCTGCTCTTCACACCTTGAAATACCTCCTAACACTCCCGTAATGGTTTATCAGCCCACACTATCAAAGCTGGGATGTTACTTGCTATCTGGGCACTGAGAAACACCAGGCAAAACCCAGCCCCTCTGTCGCAGGGCTGCAGCATCCCTCCGGCACCGGCTGACCCCGATCCCATTGACCCAGGCTGAGATTCATCTTCTTTAACTTTGACTTCAAGATCCCATGCAGCACCGAGGTAAATGTGCAAATGACACGCATCACTGCTGAGTAATTAGACCGAGGGCACGCACACACACACACACACAGAGGCGCAGCAGTACTGATTTCTGCATTAGCATGATAATGAATGTTCTCACTAGAAGCTTGTAATTATGTTTCCTCTTCTTTTCCCCTCCCCCTGAAAGTATAATTAATTATGAATAGAGCCAGAGTTTGATGCTAAAGTGGGGTTTTTTTCTGTTTTTTAAATCCCTTTTGGTTCTATTTCTGCCCTATTAAAAATTTATGAAGGAACCAGAGGTAAAGTCATTTTCCCAGACAGTTGCTCCTATAAATTCAATGGGGATAATATTAAAAATAGTAATATCACAAGAAGGCAGGAGGGGACTTTGCAGAGGGTTTTTCTCCTCTCTTCTTTAGGCTGTTGCCCAAGTAAGATGCTGCGTTTGCCATGGTCCATCCACACTGTTGCAGCTCGGGGAGCACTGCAGTGAATGTGGACACCTGTGGGTACCACGAGGTGACAAGCCGCATGAAAAGGTGCCACCACTGCAGATCCCCTCCCCAGGGCTGCTCACACACACAGGTCAGAGGTCAGAACACGGTGGTGATGTGCTAGAGGAGGAAAAAACGTTATTTGTTTATGATAGAAAAATCCCACCCTCACAGGCGCTTTCGATACCTTGCAAAAGTTATTCCTGCATATGAGATACACAATCAAAAACTTCTAAGGAAATGCCTTTCTTTTTCAGCCAGCCCACAGAGGAGGAGATAAAGGACGTGTTTCTTGTTGGTGTCCGTGCAGCTGCAGCATGTCAGGATGTTCCTGGGATGCCCATCCCCGTGTCCTGCATTGATGCAGGACAAACCTCAGTGTTCGGTCCTGCTGGCTGTGATGGTGGGACTGCTCACAGTAGGGGAAGATGCTTCCTCCCCACCTCCAGCGTGCTTCATCCTTTCCCTAGAAAACCTGTGTTTTATCTCACCATCCTTTGGGAAAACAGTTGAAACAGGCTCAGTGGTTTGGTGTAAAGATGTAACACGTGCGGATGGGGACCGGGGGTGAACTGTTCATAAGATCACCATCCAGGAGAGCCCCTTCCAGCGCTGCAGGCTTTGCCCCCTGCCGACGTTTCACCCTCCTCCTCTGCTGGTTGCCATTCATACCACCAGCCTTCCCCTGCCGTAGGTGTGAACTGTTTTTCTTCTTAAATTGCATTTATTCTAACAAATGTCTCATGCAAACACAATTGCAGGTTTGCTAGAGGGAGATGCTATTTGAAGGCAGCCTTGCACAAAGGCAGATTTATTCTCCTTCCATTCATTTGAAGCTAAAGTAATAGCTCTAACTACATCTGACTTATAATAAGCGCGTTACTGAGAACAAACCTGTATTCTGCATGTATTCCCCTCTTTGTCAGCTCCACCTAGGCACTTTTTCTCCCTCTCTTCTATTTTTTTTACAATAACAAAATCAGAGCCTTGTCAGTTGGAAGTTTATATGCCCTATTTATAGCACTCTGCTGTCTCCTGGCTTTTATGTTCCAGCATAAGTAGCTCTTTACCCTCTGCTCACAAGGAGCCTAGCGTGAGCCTGAACAGAGCCTGCATCTCCGTAATAGCTCTTTTATCCTTCCCTGTGGAGGAAATCATGCCCTGCTTTCCATGGTCTCGCCTGCTTTAGAAGTGAGCAGCCATCCCTGTGGGCCAAAGGACTCTGCCTTGGGTGTTTTAGTATCTCTTTTGGTCAGCACATCCTCAAACTTGGGGTGTCGCTTTAGGGAATGGGAGTGTTTTGCTGAGCACCAGCACGGTTTGTTGCTTGCAGCTATTCAGCATCTTGCTGGGAATCACTGGCTCATCTTCTGGAGTGTGATGGCTGGGAAAGCATCACCACAGTTTGATGCACAAATCTGCTATCCGCTTGGTGACTTTCATTAATAAGAAGAATATGAGTGTTCCTCCAGGGAGCCTCAGTGGTTACTTCAGTGATTTTTGTAGTTAAGCTGGTATTTCGATGCAGTTTGTGAATTTAAGAGGTTTTTGTAGTCAGACAAGCCTGGATTCAGCATCGCCTCCTATGTGGGCTGTGGCTGGGTCCTGAACTTCTCTGTTCCCTGTCTCCAGATGTTATTTGGGACGAGGACCCAGGACAGGCTTTGGCAGCGATACTGCAGCGGCTCCCAGCACTGCGGTGGCTGAGATGGAAAACAGAGACTGGTTTGAGAACAAGTCAGAGTCACCATGACCCACAGCAGCCTTGCAGCACTCCCCCCAGAGCGTGCCAGCTCTCCTGGTGCTTCTCCAGATCCCTCGTGTTGATCCCGGCTGGCGGGCTGAGGGAGCAGAGCTGGTGGAGCCGGCTGCTGATGCTCCCATCCCACACGGTGCTCCCGCGCCGGCACACACATACACTCTTTTCCCCTCTCTCAGCAGAAGGCACAGCATCTCCTCTGTTACTGTGTCCTTCGTGGCACGTCATCAGGGCTCGGGCAGGACTCTTCCATCTGTTCCGGGTGGAAAGATTAAGACAAAAGGGGCTATTGTGCTCTTCTCCCTCCAACTAACTTCAATCCAGTGAAGGGAAAACTCTACATGTTAAAAAACCATGGACCCTACTCGGATGAGATGTTTACAGGATAAACAACCATTACAGAACAAAAGTGCAATACTGGGAATAAAGTGACACAACCGGCTTTTGCCCATTCCAGTGCTGGAAAACTGGGGTTGGGCAGCCCAGCCCCTCCACAGCGTTTTGCTTGCTAAGGAATGGGCCCGTTTGTTAAATATAGCTGATGAGCTGTTCTTGAATTGTGCCTAATTACATCTCTCCAGCGCACTGGAGCTTCCCGGCTCTTTGGAGCTACAAGGAGCTGGATGATTGCGGCTTGAGCTCCTCAGGTGAGCAAGATGCTCATTTGTTATCCCCCTCTTTGGCTGCCTCCGACTGGGGAGGAGGGAGATGAGAATTTGAATTCTCTGAGAAGGGAGGGGAAAAAGAAGAAGAAAAAAGTCCTGGTGAGATTCTTTTTGGGCTCTTTGCTCATTCAGATGCCAAAGGGTTGGTGCCCCGGCAACTGCTGCTCCTCTCTAAGCAGGGCTTGGAATTGCTGCAGTCATCATGCAGGGATTTATTTGCAGGCGCTTGCCCAGCTCCGTGTCCATGGGAAGATGCTCATAGCCAGTGCCTGGCAGTGACAGGATCCCTCCTGTTTAAGCAAGTTCAACTCTCCCAGCCGGGATCAGCCACCCCTTGGGGACATGGGTACCAGGTCCCCATCCTGTGTCACCTCATCCACAACTCCGTCTGCTTCTGTGCTTTTCCAGCCACACCGAAAACACCAGTTTGGGGCCCTGTAGGTCATTCCCATGGACTTCAGCCAGAAAGAGTCATTGCCTGAAAGATATCTGGAGTGTTTCAGGAACTGACTTCCGAGCATCAGTTTGGTTTTGCTGCGTTTTGGGTTTTGCCCCCCAAGATTTTGGGCAAAATCCCAGATCCCATCTGATTTTGCCACTTCCCATCTCCACCATCCCTCTCCAGTCTGCAGGGCTTGCAAAATCTCTGCCCCATATTTCTGGATCCTTCTTGAAGCCTGCTGTCTTCTGTTAAAGGATGCTTCTCCACCTCAAAGCAGGGCTCTCGCTGGAGTTTAAGTGGGTACAGAAGAGGGAATTAAGTTTTTCCCAGTCTCAAAAAAATGCCAAATGTCTTAAAATGAAATATTTCCACAAACAAAATTTCCCAACTCATGCAGAGAGCAGCACATCCAGAGTGGGGAAGCCTTTGCTTTGCAAGGTCAGCACTGGAGGGGCGAGAAGGGGCTCCAGATCTGCTCTGACTTCAGCTCAGATTTTGGGGATGAAACCCAAACCCTACTATCCCCATGGGACCTGAGGCTGGAAGAGCATCCTTCGACACCCTGCGCCAGCGGGTTATCCCACCCCATTGGAGTTATTGCTCCAGGGCCACATCAGGTCCCTAAAGGCCACAATGGGATAAAAGGGAAAAGGCATGGAGTGATGCTGTGGGCTGATGCAGTGATGTTGGTGAAGTGGTCCCTGAGCCCTCCCAGGGAAGGGGCCAACCCACACTGATGTGTGCCATGGTATTGCCACCAAACCATGGCAGGCTGGATGAGGCTGGGTCCCCTTCCCACTGTTGTTTGGGAAAGCTCCCACATCGCTGCCTGAGCTCAGCAAAGACAGAGACAGAGCCGTCATGACAAATACACTTCAGATATCTTCCATGGAGGAGGAAGGGTGCCAAGAAGACCAAAAATATGCAAAAGATCAACTCTCTGGTTAGAAGTGGCCTGGCTACCAGTTTCAGTCTCAGGCATTCGGCTTTGCTGTGGGAAGCCCTCATCATTTTCTGCTGTTTTACTCATAGCCAAAAATATGATGAAACCAGAACTGAATGTGGTTATTTTTTTCTGTCTTATTACAGTAAACAGCATAAATTATTCACCCATGAGACTCAACTGTATTTCTTACTCAAAAGGAGCTTCCTTTTGTCTTCAGAGGATCAGACCTCAGACCTCAGGGCTTTCCTGTCCACCACAGCCCGAACACATGGGGATATCAGTGCTGGCTTTTACCCTACATCCCCACAGCCCCCTGGACCCAACTGTCCCCATGTTAGGAGCAAACCCCATTAGGTGGTGTGGATGGTGGGGCAGAAACAGGGCAGAGGCAGGTTTTGGGGCAGTTCCTGGTAGGCAGTGGGACCCCCATCACAGCATCCATGCTGAGCCCTAGCACCAGATCCTTCTAGAAATGGATGTCCTAGGACAATGTCAGTCTAATCAGCGCCCTCTTCGTTATCAGGGACCTATAATTAGAAGCAGCAGCCAGCCATCTGCTTTTATCTGGTCACATCACAGGGTGTCTCTGTGCTGCCCTTTATTACCGGCCATCGTTTCAGATCAGCATTTCCCTCCACCCCCAAACACGTCTTACCTCACTTTCATTATTGCTAATGATCAGCACTGGCAGTGCTCCATGGCAGAGGAGTGGAAGCAGCAGCGGTGAGAGTGCTGCAGAAAGTAAGCCTGTGTTTGCTGCCTGCCTGCCCTTTATTCCCTCCCATGGGATACTTTTGGGGTTCACAGCCTTGCCCGTGGACCTCCCCAAAAATACCTTCTGCCTCGCACCAGGCATGGGGCTGACAATATGAAAACACACCAATTGGCCAGGAGTTGGGTAGCAAGGAAGGAGAAAACCTCCTTTAATGCATCTGTGCATTTGGTGCCTAGACAAAAGCATAAGAAGTATAAATGGATTAACAGCCATGGTTTATTAGTGCTCCTTAATTCACTTCACAGGGCTGGGGGAAAAGTTATTAGCAGATGTATGACCAGTAATAAGCTAATTACAACCCTGTCAGATCAGAGATTTGAAGAGGTGGGTAGTTTTGTGTGTGAGATAACTATAATTGTCTGTTAAAGATTACGAATTAATATTGATTTAATAAAGCTGTGGCCATTTATTTCTGTGGTAAAGACTAGTTAGTTATTCTGTGAGCTGCCCCAGCACCATGGGAGGCAGCGACTTGTCTGCTGGCGGTGTGTATCTGGGAGGCCAAAATGCACACGGGACCAGTGCTGAGCCTGTGTCCTGCCTGTCAGCATCCCCATCACTGGCTTTGATGGGGATGTCTTCAGCATATTGCTCCAAATTCATGCCCCACCATGACGGCTTAGCCCCAGGGTCACAATGCATCTTGCGTGTGGGAGAGCATCCCCCTGCACACCTCCTGTCTCTGGGGACAGCACTGGAGGGTGCCAGGGTGACATGCCTTGCAAAGGCACAGTGAGCTGGGATGTGTGAGGAGCCGTGGGGCCACAGTGCTTTTGTTGTGGGTAGGAAGCAGAGAGCACGCCAGCTTCTACTGAAGAGCATTAGTCACCGCTCTGCTCTTCCACTCCTTTTAACCATTTCTATGTCTGGTGCTGTAAAAAGGCATCTTTATTTGGCCCCAAAGGAAAGCACACTGCTGCCTGGTGAGGGGCCTCTGCCTTTTCTGTCTCAGGGGAGAAACTCAGCCGTCACTGCACACCGTTACATGTGTAGGGTGCCATGCTGGATGAGGGTACCTGACTGCAGCCTGCTGTCCTCTGTGCAGGGCAGGATGTGCTCCTATGCCCGCTGCCCTCATTGCCAAGATGCCAGCAGGGGACAGGGTGTAAGTGCTTCTTCTTCAAGGCTTTTCCCCAGTGAGACCCTTTGGGTGGCTTTGAGTGTTTTATTTTTAAGTGATTTACTTTTCCAAACAGATTTGGATGGAATGCATCCATTATTACTTTGTGCCATTTACTGAAATAACGTGCTAGCCATCTCTAGCCAGTACCACTGGCATTAATATGATTTGGCAGTGCCAAGGAGCCACAGATCCTTCGGGAAGAGGCACCACTGCCAGGAGCAGTGTGCCATGGACAGGAAGAGGCTGCTTGCCCCTGCCTGTTTTCCCTGCCAGGACAGCAGGCATGAGGGGAGGCAGCATTTGTGTCCATTCAGCCCCATCAGTTTGCAAACAGCCCCTCTGCTCATCCTCATCATAGGGCAGAAAATAACATTTACACTCATACCATGGATGCATTCTCTGCTTTTAGCTCAATTTAAAATCACTTTGTATTTACCTACATTTAAAAGCTGACCCATTTGGGAAAGATGTGACCTTTTTGGGGCCCTGTCTGCTCCCCAACATATTAAAACCTGCAGGCAGCCTCAGCACATCTTGTAAGAAGCTGATAGGAGTGCAGGTCTGCTGGTGATGGGTGGTTTGGGGTGGCCAGATGGAGCATTACCCACTGCTGGGCTCTGGCATGGGGCTTGTAAACTCAACCCAAACCCACTGCAGAGCAGGGGGGAACAGGCAGATGCTCAGGACCACTTGGAGCAGTGATCTGGGAGAGGGAGCCAAGGAAAAGGAGAGGCCAAACATTGTGGCCACACTCAGGTCTGGCTGGGAAAGCACGACCCCTCTGCAACTGCAGCATGCTGGGATGCTGAGGGGGGTCCCTTCCTCACAGTGGGGTGCACAACATGCAATCACCCTCCTGCCTCAGGGATGAAGGCAACCCTGATGCTGCTTACATCATTTCTCAGTTTACAGCCACCATCCAGGATCACTTCAGTTTTTCCCCTCTCAGCACGTAGCTGAGTGCCACCTACTTTGGGATATTCACATCGCGTCATTTGTTTCCATAAACCGTTGCCAGTTTGAAGGCAAGCACGGAAAAAGGCAGGAGCAGCCATCTCCTGCAGACTGTGGCTGCCTGTGCAAGGCCCCCAGCCACCAGCCAGCTCCCCTGGCTTTTCCTTTCTTCTTCCTCCAGGCAGAGACCTTTAGCTTGGTTTGGTTTTATCCTCCAGGACAGATCTGCTTCCCCTATGTTAACTCCAGCCCTTCAACCGCCCAAGTCCCACCAAATTCCTCTCATGCCCAGAGCAAGTAAAGGCAGGTCACTGGGATGGTGGGAAGGTGCTTTGGAGAGAGCCACATTGCATCATGCAGGGCAGGGATGCAAACGTCCTGCTGCTCCCTCCCCTCACTGTACATCCCTCCATGGTGCTGGGGGTCTTAGCACCCCTTGTCCCAGTGCTAGTAAGCACGGGTCACACAAGGTCATGGAGGTCACTATGGTATTCACGCCCACTGGTCCTAGTGGGCTGATGCTCTGATAAAGTCAATTACAGGATGACTTAGTTTAAAGGCTGCTTGCTTCAAGTGTAATTACTTTCCCCTGAAGCTTTCCATGGGAGGGTGGTTTCAAAGTGAGCTCCTGTTTTGCATCTCGCTTCTTTTCCTGGAGGAGTTTAGGTGAACCCAAGCGAGAAAACACCCTCATTTCCTGCATTTGTGCTGGGCATGGGGCAAGTTTAATGTGAAACATCTCCAGAATGTGGGGCAGGACTCCAGTTTTCCGCTTCAGATAAATCCCTGTCTTTGCTGCTGGATGCTTCAGAGGCGCGTCGCATTACCATGTTATCTGATGGAATAGCTATCAACGGCAGCTTCGGAGTGAAATGCTATGGAAAATCTGTGTAAGCTATCTGCAGCCTCGCAGCACAGATAGACTGTGATTACCGCGACAGCCTGGCTCTGTCTCCTGTGTTTAATGTGTGTGTACGTGTCCAGCTGCGGCACAGCGACCCGCACCAGCTCTTCCCCTGCTTCGTGATGCTCACTGTAGCCTTTGCTTTCATGAAGCTGCAGCTCCCAGAGCCTTGAGATGCTGCCACGACCTCATCTGTGATTTAACCAGAAAAAAAAGCTTCCAGCTTCCACAATCGCAGGGAAAAAGCTTGAAAACACGAAGCCTCAAGGCTCCAAAAGCCAGAACCCCTTTGCAAAGAGTGCACTGTTGCTGTCTGGTGCTTGCAAGGCCATTATTTTAAAGCCAAATTCATTGTTCTTGCTTTGAGACGGGGAAGAGATTTGCCTTTTGCAATACCATACAAACATATCCAGCCTTTTGCATTAAAGAGAGTCACACGCTCCTCATTAGGATATTGTTAAGATGAGGATGATGAAGACAGACAGGATCTTGGCCAGAGGGGTTCACTGCTTGGTCTTGACCAACTCTTCAAGTCACTTAGCCCTATAATGTTGGGACAACTGTTATTTTGGGGTGCTATTTGGTAATTTGGGCATTATTTGGGATATTTTGAGTGCAGTGGTTGTGGATAATGGTTTTATAAACACCAGTGGGTTCTGGTAGCTGCTAGTTACAGACGGCCAGGCATGCAAAAGGAAATCCTCCCCGCTGTTATAAGAGCAATGCCACTGTGAAAAGTCTGTATTCATGCTGTGATACCAGCCCAGCAATTCCCTTTGGGACCATGGCCTTCTGGACCGTAGGAACAAGGGCAAACAATCCATCTGTGCACTGGCAGGATATTCAGCATTGCTGGAAAGAGCGTTCAACCCTGAGGGTTTTTTAAATACATTGGGTTATAATGTTGTTCTGAGGTCACTGGAATCCAAAAGCCTGACTCCTGCCTCCTGTAAAGTTAATGTCTGAGTCTTTTTGCTGTGGTACAGGACTTGCCTTCCATTCACGACGTGAAACGTCACAAGTAGAAAAGAAAAGAAGCTCAAGAAATGCTAAATGGCTGGAGCAGAGCAACAGGGATAAATCCAATCCTTTATCTTCCATGATAAACGCCGCTTGGAGAGGAAGATTTAATCTGCTGCTTTGATTCACAAGACGCTCAGCTTGTGAGATGTACTTGAATCTCATGGAAAGTGCAGCCTGATGCCGCTGACACCCAGCTGCTGTGGGCATCGCAGGGCAACTTCTCCTGCTTTTCCCAGCACGTCAGGCTCCTCCAAGACAATCTGACTCCTGCTCCTGATGTTTACGCTCACATTTACACTTGAACCAAGGTGTGTGCCTGTGCTTACGTATGCAGTCTGGTGACTTGGGAAGGCTGAGTGCAGGCCCGGGAGAGCCCCTTTGCCCGGCAGCAGTGCAGTTGTGCTGGGGCAGGGAAGGAGCTGCCCACCCTGTCATCCCAGGGAAAATGCCACTCATGGAGATGCATGAGAAGAGAAATAAACTGCAGTGAGGTAGAGTCGTAGGGGACCCCCCTCTGCCCACATTGCCTGCTGCAGTGGGGAGGGAGAAGTGGAGTTTGTGAGAGCTTCTCCAGCTTTTGGGGTTGTGCATCATCCATGACAGAGACCTGGAATGACGGAGCAGGAATGAGGGGCATGACGCTGAGGGGGCATGGCCTTCCTCATCCCCACTGGGAGCATGGAGTAGGAAAAAGCAGGATATTAGTAAAAATCAGAAGCTGGGGTGGGAAACTGGAAGATGGGAATGGCGTGGCAGTGACCTGGGCTGCCTCAGCGCCCGGCTCCTGTGGGCATCTGCTTGTTAAAGTGTTCAGATTTCCTTGCCAAAATCACTCCGCAGGGAAGGTTTTCATGCAGCGCAGACCCTAGTCCGGGGCTGGGAATCACAGAATCAGCCAGTTTGGAAAAGACCTTTAAGATCATCAAGTCCAACTTTTACCCCAACACTGCCAAGGCCACCACTAAACCATGCCAGTAAAGGCCTCATTATACAGCTTTTGAACGCTTCCAAAGATGGTGACTCCATCAATGTCCTGGGAAGCCTGTTCCAGTATTTAACTACCCTTTCGGGGAAGAAATTGCTCCTAATGTCCAATCTAAACCTCCCCTGGCTCAGCTTGAGGCCATTACCTCTGTTCCTATCACTCAGTACTTGGTAGAAGAGTCCAACCAGCGCCGAGCACAGGAGGATGATCACTTCCCCAGCCCCACACTATTGCCGATACAAGCCAGGACGCCTTTGGCTGCCTGCGCACCCCTTCTTGGCTGGAACGGGCACCGTGGCCTCCTCCTGGGGACCCCCGGCCTTCCTCTGGGGGAAGCACCGAAGCTTCCTCACTGTGGCGCTCGGGGACAGCCCCAGGCCCCTACCGCTCACGGCTCAAACGTCGCGGGGGGCACCAGCACGGCCACGGCTGCAGCCGCTGCAGCCGCTGCCCCCGGTGCCTCCGGTAGCCCCGCGGCTCGGCGCTGCGCGCAGCGGGCCGGCTGCAACGCGCGGTGCCTTTAAGGCGCGCGGGCGGCGCGGCCCCGCCTCGCCCGGCCGCCGGGGCGGCAGTGGGGCGGCCTGAGGGACCGCCGCCGCCTCCCGCCGCCGCCTCCCGCCGTGCTCAGGCAGGGCAGGGCAGGGCGCTGCTGGGCCGGCGGAGGGGCTGGCCCGGCCCGGCCCCGCGGGCGGGCGGACCCACCGACGAGCCGAGCGACGCTCGTGTACACACACAGACAGACGGGCGGCGAGCGGCCCCATGGCTCTGGATTTATAAACACGGCGCAGATGGCGGGGCCGGGTCCCCGCGCCGAGCGCTGCCCCGCCAGCCGCCGGGGCGGGAGGTGAGGCGAGGAGCGAGCGGCGGCGATGGGGCCGGCGGGATTAGGTAAGGCGGAGAGCGGAGCTGCGGTGGGGGTGCGGGGTGCCCCGGGCGTGGCGCTGGCCCCGGCGGGCCCCCGCCGGTGTGAGGCTGCGACTCGGGGCGGGGGCCGGGCCGTGAGGGGCCGCTGCTGGCAGGTGGGGAGCGGGCGGCCGCCGTTATGTAAAGCCGAAACGTGCGGCGGGAGCGGGGCGCTGACGAGAAACTTTCTGGTTTTGTCGCGTTTTCTCGTGTTTTACCCTCAAGGGGAAGCGCTGCCCGGGGAGCCGCGGGGTTCGGGGTGCTCGAGGAGAGCCCCGCACTGCGGGAAGTCGAGGGGACACCGGGTTTGGGGGGGGGGTGCACCTCAAGGGCCGGTTTTGTGCCTCGTTCCCCCTTTCAGTTTTGATCTGTGTTCCGTATTCGCCCCACATTCGCGTTGGAAGCCGGTGGGCTGGCGCTGACACACGAACGTGAGTCTCAGGCGCCGTTGGGCCGGGTGGGTTAACGCGGGCCCGGCCCCCCGAACCGTGCCGGTGTGTGCTGGAGGGAGGCTGGGCCCGGCGGCGGTGGGAAGGACGGAGCTCGCTGAGCTGGCGCTGTGGCGTTCAGCGGCTGCTGTGTAAATGTTTACGGTGGGTAGCGGGGCCGGTGTCTGCCGGCAACAAGTGTATGTGTCCCTAAAGCCCGGCTGCAGTGTCGGGAGTGATTGCCGATTCTCATGATTTCCTGTTCCTTCTTCTCCCTCGGCCCTCCCTCCTGCTCCCTTGCCCTGACAATGCACAAAGAGCAGGCTGCAGTGGGTGCAGGCAGCTGCCTGCCATGTGGGCTGCTGCCAAAGCCACTGAAGCAGCAAAACCTACAGGACTCTGGCCCTCCTGGGGCTGGTGCTGCCTGGGGCCAGGGGCTGTGTCGACCCAGGCCCTCCTTCCATCGCTTTGAACCCTGTGGATGTCCTTGCTTGTGCAGCCTGCAGGAGCTTCTGCCTCCGCTGGAGGCTGGCTCTGCTCCCTGAACTTTGTGTTTTGGGTCAGCTCAAGAATTCGCCCGAGAGGACAGTGCTGATCTGTGCGATGGGGAGTTCCTAACGCCGCCCTTTCTGCTCACAGGCATTTATGGTTTGAACTCTGTCTGCGACCTCTCCCTTAGTATTTGCACGAAGCAAAGGTTGGTGTTCTGAATGCCTGAAAACGTCAGGGTTTTGCTGAATCTGGTCTTTTTAACCTGGCTTTGGTGGATGTGATGTTGTTCTGCTGGTATTCTTTGGCTGCATGGGGTGAGAGTTTTTCCATTTAGTGTAGGGTTTTTATCAGCAAGGTTAAGTTTTAGTTTGCCATGTGCTTCACAGATAAAGGTTTGGTAACACTACCGATTCATAAAGGCAAGGAATGCAAGTTGGGACAACTGGGTATTTCCATCGCTTCTGAAAGTGGTGGCAAAACTCGTGGAGGGCTCCAGTGAAAGCTGTTTTTTCTCGGATGGCTTTAGTGAAGTTGTTCTCGATTCCCTGAATTTCACTGCTGACTCGTTGGGTAACTCTGGGGTATAGCTCATGTGCTTGGGTCTGCCAGCTCTGCGCAGAGGCCATGCCTTGGGTGGGGAATACAGTAAGCAAGGTTCACACAGTGTTTGGAGGCTGAGTCCCAAGATGCCATGGGAGGGAAGTTCTGTGTGTGACAGTATTTTATAACTTCAATTGGGTAAGTTTCAGTATTAGAGAAACTCTTGCAAAATGTGTTTAGTTTATTGAAAGCAAATGCACTCAAACCTCAGTTTGTTGTTGCCAAGAGGGAAAAAGTAGAAGCTATTTTTGGTGCTAGAGAGGAGATGGGGCACGCACAAGTCTGGGGCAGGAAAACACTGGTACTTTGTTCTTCTGGCTTCATGTGGGTGGTGGTTTCTGTTATTTGGCTGTGTGTTTCTGCCAAGTTGCAAAACATACCTGGTTCTGAAAACCCTGCGGAGGTCAGGACTGGCTCTGAGAGGCTGGTCCTGGGCCCGGATGGGAGCACCTCCCAGGCTGGCATCTCCAGCCCTGGAGAAGTGGGTGGGTGCTTCTGGCTTCACACCTCTGAGCACCACTGAGGTGACTGGGGTGGTTTTTGTGACAGGATCTGGACTGAAACCATAAACTTGTTTCACCCAAGCCACTGAGCAGCTGCTGCTTGGCAGTACCTTTCACTTGCTAATGGCTGTGGTTGGATTTGAACCAAGTTGCCTCGAGTGGAGGTTGTACCGGTCCCTGGAGCCATCCTGTGCTAAATCCAAAGAGGGTTTGGTTCAGGCTGTGTTCATGTCTTGTAATTAGGAGATGCAGTCTGGTAAAGGCAGTTTTGTTATGATTGGTGATGAAGGCATGCATGCAGCTGTGCTGATAGCTGCATGTGTCAAGAGAGCTACCAGTCTCATCTCCACGGCAGCTCTGGACTGCGCTAGCTGCAATTGGGCCGTAGGACACATCCTCATCTTCCATGGCATGACTGCAAATTACTGGTCCTCTCGATGGCTCCTGGGGTTCCTCCTGCTGCTGGTTCTGGTTGTTAGTGGCCTCTGCTGAAATGCAGTTCTGTTTGCTTTCAGGTCATCCTGAGAGAAACCTGCTTGAAGTCAATCATAATTTACATGTTTGAGATACTGTCATCTTCTCAGCTCTTTGGAGATGAGGAAAGTTATGATCTCCCCAGTTTTTAGATGAGTAGGTAGGAAAGGAGGATTAAATTGGTAAATTTTCAGAAGTGGGCTTTGTGCGGCTAATTGGAGCAATTGCAAAGGGGCACGGGCTTGAGAGGGCCTGTGTTTGGGGTGAGGTGCTGCCCGTCCCTAGCCCAGTGTCTCATTCTGACCAGATCACTAGGTGGGTCTGAAAACTGAGGTGAGGGAGGTTACGTGAAGTTCAGTGTGTCAGAACAAGTCTGCTGGAGAGCTGGGGAAGAGGAGTCTTTTTCCCTGGGAGTACTTTACCTGCTCAGTGTGAGGGTTTGTTACTCCTGATGCAGAGTATACTGGTTCCCTCCAGGGTTTTGTGCCTGCAAGCAGTGATCCCCCAAATGCAGACCATGGGCTAGATGCAGGGGTGCTTGGGGATGGAAATCTAGGGCAATGTGTTCTTAAAAGGACAGTTATCTTTGTGCAGCTGCATTTGTGCGAGCTGTGGCTTCACTGAGAGATGTCAGTGGAGAGCAGGGTCAGCTCTAATGGAGCTAGAAATGAGGTACAGCAGCACCCAGTCGCCTCTGTGATTAGTGACTGAGGCTCTTGCAGCTGCTTAAGGATTTGGCCATCATGAGGTCGTGGATTCTCATCTAGGATGCTGTGGCACAGACTCTTGCATGGCTTTGAAGGGCCCTTGCTAAGTGTTGACATAGGAAAGTGGTAGAAGACTGCTATTTATGGCTGGACTTGTGCTGGCACGCAGGTGTCAGGGTCTCCCTTTTGCCCTGTAATGTCGAAGGGATAGATCTTTGTATTGCAGTAGAAAATGGAAACGCGTTTCACTTAATGAGCTTGGCTGGAGCAGAGCTGCTTCCTAAAAAAGGACTGAAGAGGGGAGCTGGAGCTCCATAACAAAGAGCATAAATATGCCCACAGAAGCCTGGTCAGGGTGAGGGAGGGATTGGGTAGGAAGGGGAGGATGACAGAAGAGCAGAAGGAACTGAGTGATTTGGCAGTTCTGGGAAGTGAACCCTGACCTGCGCATGAGGCAGCAACGGGACTGTACTGGGAATTGAGAAATCTGGGTTGCACCCCCAGTCCTGCTGCCCACCCCACTTGTCACTTCCTTTCTAGAGGCCACCACTTCTCCCTTCCTGCCAACCTGCCTCTGGCAACTGGAGGCTTTCTGGGCTGTCCCTTATTAAAGGTAAGGAGGGGGATGTTTTTGGTGAGCGGGCAGTGCTCATCACATGGTGCTAGCTTCATGGTGGGAAGCTCGGAGAGATGGGACGTGGTTGTGGTTGGCAGGCAGGAAGAGGCACTGATTGCTTTGGACTGCTGCTGACAGTGTGTGCCTGGCCGCTGATCTGGATTAGGCTTGGAGAGGTCTGGAAAGGAGTTCTGCCTCCAGGGAAGAGGTGCTGGCATTGGAGGAAAAGCAGTAAAGATGGAGTTAGATGGCTGTGATTGCTACCACAGTGGCTGGAGGAGAGCTGGGGCACAGGGGGAGATGGGGAGAGCAAAAGCAGTCGGCAGGGTTATGTGCCTGCTGGGTGGCATGGAGGATGTTGATAATGGTTAGTGCTCTCAAGCGCTTTATAGCTGCGGAGCACTGAATAAACATTAACGAATGTGTAGGATAGCAGCTTTGTCTGCTTACAGAGAAGGGAAGTTAACTCCAAATTAACTTTATGATCCGTGAAACTGAAGGTTATTTAAAAAAATAGTAACATAAATGGAAATGCTGAAGTTTTCCAGAGTGGCCGAGTGCGCTGCTTGTTGTTTAATGCCTTCCATTTTTTCACTCCCAGTCTATGTTTTTGGCTCAGGAACAAATTACAGGCAATATCGGCTTACGCTTGGATTTGAACCCGCATCGCTCTTAGTCAGCTGAAATATTTCCCCTTATCGCAGCTCCCATAATGTTTATTTTAGACTGGATAGCATCATGGCGTTTCTGCTCACAGTGGGAAGAAGCCACTCTTTGAGACAGCCCAGCACCTTGGAAAGAAATGATTTCAAAGTTGGTTTGGTTTCTGGAGAAGGTACATCTTCATTTTCCATTGAGAGCTTTGTGCAAGGCTGTATCCCAGAAAAGTTTGTGGCATTAAAAACCCAGGAGGCAGCAGATGGATGAATTGTTGACAGATTTAAAATCATATGACAAACATAAAGCATTCAAACGTGAGGCCAAGGCAGGAGGAAGGTTGCAGGGGGATGTGGAGGCAGAAAGGTCGAGTAAGTTGTTCTGGGTGGGAGGAGATGTGCAGGCGAGGGCAGACTCCAGTGGGTTCAGCCTGCAAGGGGAAGGGAAGGCTTTCAAGAGGAGAGATGTGGCAAGGAGAGTAGTCCCATCAAAGGGCAGGGAGCCCTCTGTGTCCTGAGCTGCTGGTGGGAAGAGGAGGAGGAAGAGGGCCAAGTCCAGCCTCAACAGCAGTGGTGAGGCCAAGAGGAGTGGGGCTGCCCTGGGAGCAGGCAACGTCATGGAGCCCAAATGGTTTCCTCCTGTGGGAAGTGGTCAGAGGGAGAGTGCCAGTGCTGGGGCCACAGGGGACAGGTCGGGTATTGTCTCTGGGAGCTGCAGCCCCGGCTGTGGCTCTCCCGGTGGGTGGTGCGTGTGTCGAGGGAGGGAGAGCCGGCAGGATTTCCTCTCTGCGGCGCTGGCTCCCGGGTTAATAACTAACCAAGCAGTCTAGGTTTATCCTTTCATTGTGGAAGAGAATTATTTACATAATACCACTCAGCGTAATCTTTATTTAGCATTGTTTCCCTGGTGTAACACTGGACAGAGTGGCAGTGCTCAGAAAGGCAGTTTCGGCCCAAATATGTGGGAAGTTAACCCTTAACCATCCAAGTGTGCTTCTCCCTGCCTGTGCAGGGAACTGGCTGTAAACTGAAGAAACACTCTGGTGCTGTGGCTGTCTTTCACCCAGGTTTAAATCTGTTTTCAGGCTGGTGCTTTGTGCTGGTACCTGAATGCTTCTCATCGGCTTCCTAAACAACACAATTAAGGTTTGTCCTGTGCATGTTGGGGCAAGAGAGTGGTTTGTATTGTGCTCTTCTGTGTCTCTACATTGGAGAAGGCAGAATGAAAGAAGTGTGTCAGCCCGTGGGTGGAGGATGACAGGATCTGGGAAGGTTCCTGGTGCGAATCATCCCATCGTCTGTGATCAGGCCTGGAGGACTCGCTGTCTCCCAGGTGGGCAGGTTTCATCCTCCTCGGGGAGTGTGTAATTGTAAGGTCTGGAGGCTTAGGTGGTTGTGTAAAGAGCTAGGGCTCGATTATTGTGGCACACTGTGGTGGAGGACTGAGCCCTGGGCTTGGGTTTCAGTGGGATATGATGGGAGAGTTGAATCAGTGAGTAGGATGGCAAGGCAAAGCCAAGCTTCCTGAAAACCTGCCTGTGCCTCCAGCTGTGCAGTGCTGGCTGCAGAGGGTGGAGGGTGTCTTTGTGCTGTGGGATGTGTGGGCCTTTAACAAGCTGTGGCAAACAATGGAAAGTTGGCTTTCTTCTGAAAATATTTTAAAACCTTGTAAAATCACTCCCAACAGCTCCACTTTTATGGAGCCAGGTCTCAGCTGCGTGGTACTTGATCGCTTTGTAAATAGCTCAGTCTTTCGCCTCTGCAAACTTGATGAACATGCAGCACTGCAGGAGAACGGGTTCGCACATGGTTTATCGATGGCAGCACCTGGCTCATAGAGCAGAAGCACTTTGCAGCTCTGCAGAAGTGTTTACTGCCTAGGCCTCGTGATCTCTTTGGCCTGATGTTGCAAGGAGCTGGTTTAGCAAAGTCCCCAGTAATTTAACGCTGAGCCCTGGTGGTGCACACACAGTCCGGGTTGGACGTTGGCATGCAGTGGCCTCTCCTGTCAACCTCACCTATGGGCAGTGCAGGTCCTGGGTCAGTTTTATGTTGGTGATATGGAGGTTACCCCATCAAGCCTGGAACGTGCTGGAGCAAAGGTAACTTGTTAACACCCTCCTTGAACCAATTACACCTGGCAGGGTGAGTTTGCATTGGATCGGTGTTGAGACGTGTGACTACAGCATTCCTGATCCACTGCTTGAAGCCTTAAAGGTTTGTCTAGTGACTCGTCAAGCCCTTGCTGTTAGTGTCATGCGATTCACGATATGTGCTATGTAAATCCTGGGTGTGTAACAGTGGTGGTGGTTGCTATCAGAGCTGTGAACTCCAGGAAGTTTCTCCTGTTGTTAGCCTGGGGGTGTTTTTCCTGCATCAGAACCTTAATTAACTGTGTCCCCTCTTTGGCACTAGAGTTCTGCTTGGTAAACTCTTTCCTGTTGGAAAGGCTCCCTTGATCAAGCCCTTGTTTTTCTGTAGGGACCACGTCATATAATTCCATTAATAAACTTTTTAAGTTTCATCTTGAAAGTGGTTACAGCTTTCTTTTTTCCCCTGCCTTTGCTGCAGAGTTTCAAGCTCATGCCAAAGTCTTGGCTTCGTTTCTAGGTCACCGGTCTGCCCTTTCATTTCCCCCTCACATTGAAGTTGGACGGCTTGTTTTGATTTGGTAATATGTGAGGTGGTGTCCACAGACAAAACCAGGCAGGCTGGTGAAATTCATGTTTCCCTGCAGCCTTGTTGCTGTTGTGTGTGTGCATAATAATTTCCAAATGCTAGACCAGAGGTGATTAAAAACTGTCAAAGAAATAAAATGCAGCTAAGTCTGCAGTACAGGAATATCTGTGTCCAGTGTTTTGGGAGAATTCTGTGAACTGGGAATGGAAAAAGCCTTCAGTATTCTCACTAAAGGCTTTCTAGTCTTAAATAAATATCACTTACTTGGGAGGTGCTCATGAGGCAGCCTGAGAGTATCCAGGCTGTGCAGAACATTATGTGCCTGGGATTGGTAGCTCTGCCTCTGTGCTCTGCAGAGGTGTTTGGGATCCTGAGTTGCTGTTGGGATGGTTTTGCACAATGTGGCCCAGGTACCCAAGCATCTTTGGCTGTGGGCTTGTGGCTGAAGCCACTGAGCATGACTGGCAAAGGGTGGAAGGCTGAAAGGCTTCTCTGCTGCCTGAGTGGATGTGAAGAGCTGGAAATCCTACTGGGGAGCAGTGCACGGTGTCTGTTGCTTTCTCTGAGGGAGTACAGGTGCTTGTTTTTTCCTGAGCTGCAAGGTAGTTGGATGTTCAGAGGTTTTTATGGAACTCTGGTGTTGGGACCGTGAAGCAGTTGTCATGTCATCAGTTAGATGCATTGAGCATCTTTATTTTTGGAGCGCATGATCCTGCTGACAGCATGTACAGGAGGTGTCAGCCAGCTCTTTTCTTCTTCCTCTCTATTTTCTTTGTAGGTTTAGTCTTGGCTTTGCTTCACTCTCTTGACAGGGTAGCTGCTAAAAATTCTGGGTTTTTGATTTTTGATGCCTGTACGTGTCTTAAGGTACCACGATTAGAGATGCGCGTAAAGAGCTGTGGTTTTGGTCCAGAACCCAGCCGGCTGCCAGCTGCGTTCCTGAGGTTCCTGTGTAGTGATGGACTGAGCAGCACTGCAGGATTTTGGGCTTTCTCCAGCATTATGAAACCAAAGTAAAGAGAGAAGTCAGCATGTACCTTAAGGGTTGTGGTTTTGTTCTGTCTCTCTCTGTGTGGAATGCTAAGGTTTGCGTCTTCTCTGCTGAGGCTGATGCTCTTGAAATCTAGAGCACTTCTGTGAATGTCCTCTACTCTGCCAAGAGCTGGTAAAAGCTGAGAAACGGGGAGTTTGGTTTGCCCAGAGGTGGAGGGGACGTGCTGCAGAGGCAGACACAAGCATGCAGGCACCCCGGTTGCTCCTGCTTCCCCTGCCAGAGACAGTGTGAGTTCTGCTATCTGTTTCAGTAAGACAAGAACTTCAAGCTCCATCTGTGGCTTATTTTTTTTTGCACTTTGTTCAGTTGTGCTTTTTCAATGTCTGTGGATTTCTGCTCGGCAGGAGGCTTTATTCCCCACACAATGTTGTATTGTGTTTGTCTTGCTCTAGTTCCTTGTTTGATGCGGAAACACCTTGAACCTTTGGCTGAGTTGGAAGATGGGTGCAGAGTCAGGCACCAGGCGTGCAGGCGTGGGGCTGTTCCAGGAAGGACATGTCTGTGCACGACTTCAGGCTTGAGTTACCCAGTTGCTGCTTGAGGCATTAGATGTGTTTGGCTAACTCAGGCGCTCCCCTGTGTTTTGATCAGGCAGTCTACACGTACTTATTTTTGTTTTATGGAGCCTGATCCCCAGGGTAAAGGAGGCTGTAGCCAGAAATAAGTGAGTGTTCACACTTGCCTTTGTGAACTTCTTGAGTATTTTGCCAATTAATTCCTGGGTAACTGAAGCTAAAATACTTACTGTAAAGGACACTGCCAGGAACGCTGCTAACCTGGGGCCTGATCCTTTTTTATTCCAGTTTTGCATAAACTTGATGAAGTTGCCTCTGCTGTCTTGGCCGTTACAGTCTGCTTTGTGAAGCTGCTCAATCAGCAGAAGAAAAGTCTGAATAAATACAGCAGCTTTGCCTTGCAGTCTTGCCAAGTCAATTTGGTGTGTATGTTGAGGAGGCAGAACAATTAGTTACAGAGACAAATGGCTCTTCTCTGTGTTGTGCTCTCCCGTCACACAGCCAGCTCCCGGCACTGTGATAAGCATAACAGTGAAATCTGTATTAAGCAACCAATTAAGGCATCTGTAGAAGAAGAGGGGAAAAAAGTAGCAGCTCAACATTAACCTGCTAAGGAAGGTGAAGCTGAATTATATCCCTTAATGGGTTTGGGGCTGTCAAACAAGGGTGATTCCTTCTGCCTTTTTCACAGCATCTACCTGACTTCTTTCAGGCCGTATTTCTTGAGATATGGGGGCTTTGGTTCTAGTGCAGGATAAAAGTTTGCCACCTCACCATGCTTTTATCACAGTGCTTCTCCCTTCTGTTATTTCTGACCCTGAGTAGCTGAATGAATATCTTCTGCAAACAGTCATGCTTTTGGTTGAGCCGGCACCACTTTAGGGGATAGTCTGTGTGCTGCAGGGAGGGACAGGGAGCCAAGGGACAGACAGCCTGAAATCAAGGGATAGTGGCTGTAATTTCCAGTTTGATTACATTTCAAACCTCTCTTTTGTGTAAATTTCACAGTCCTGAAATGCTCCAACTGGGAGGTTTTGCTCTCAGACCTCTGCACAGACCTGCTTGCAGCCATCTCTCATGTGTCTCCCTTTAGCAGGGGATGAACCAATTTGGCAACAGGTAACACAGACCCTCATGCAGGGTGTTTGTTGCATTTCTGCAGCAGCAGTGATTGGAGTCAGGTGCTGTTGGTAGCAGTTATGTTTTTTTCTGGGCAGCTGGGAAGGTCTGTGGCATTTTCTCATTTTCCATGGGCTGGAAATCAACTCCCTGGTCCGCAACTCTGGCTGGGAGTGCTCCTGTGTGGCAGGGTTTGGGTTTTTCACATCACCCTCCCTGTGCCCGCTGCTGCTTTGTGTTATTTATGGCTGTGTTACCTTTGTTCCTTGAATCCTGTTTGTGCTCCCAGGGAGACTCGAGTAGTCTGTGCTTTTGTGCTGTTGGCTTTGCATGTCCAGGGGAGAGGAAAGCTGGTCAGATGCCGTCCTCTGTGCTCTGTGACTCAGCTAGGCACAGATGAACAGCAAGTGAGAGGGGAGAGTCCTTTCCCAAGGGAGTTTCAAACCACTCTGCTACAGGAGCTTTGCTGAATTGCAAGTTGCTGTTTCTCTCCCCCTTCTTTACTAAATCTGCTGTTCTAGAAGTGGCAGGAGTGTTCCGGTGCATGGGTGAATGCGTGCTGCAGCGTAGAGCTGTAACTGACTGACGTGATGTTGATCATGGTGTAGCTAATGACACTTAAAATATACTTGCTTGTTTGGGGAAATGCTGTAACACAGTTTTCTCTTCCCAGGCCCTGCAATAGATGTGTTTGGCATGGTGTTTGGAGAGATGGGCGGCTTTCTGTCACTCTGTGACAGATGGGGTTCAAATTCTTAAGGGAAAATAGCATCTTTTTGTTTCTTCCCCCACTAAAACCCAACCAACCAAAAGCCAGGTGAAGAGCAGATTCCACATGTGTGCTGCTTACTTCTGCCTGCAAATGCATCTTCTTGATGTCATTAACCTGGTCGCTGTCTGGTGCTATTTTTAGCAGCCTTGTGATCTTTGGACAAGCTCTTCCAGTAAGTGGTTGTAAACAGCTCAACCTAGGGTGGGAGATGTTTGTGCACAGCCCAAGGTGTTCCCTGGGCCATGGGGTCCTGCCTGGAGGAGCTGGATGTGGATTTCCCATCCTCACACAGGGAAATCTGTGTAAAGCATTACTCGTCAGTTCCTGTGCCCATGGTAACCGACTTGGATACATCAAACTTGACTAATTAACCTAATGGGGAGTTGTTTCCAGGCTGAGGCTCTCCCTGTGGATTTCAGAGCAGGACTTGTGTTGTCTGATCCACCAGCAGCCTCCGCAGCCAGCACTTTCTCAGGGTGGTTTCTGTGTCCTGTGTCTGTATGAGTTCGGGACAATGGCTCTGAACCAGATGGATATCTCAGGAACTTCTCCTGCTCTGCATTTCCCTCTTATTTTTATAATCCCTCAGATTCCCATGGGAGGAAGGTCCTAAACTTGGATGTGAAATGCTTGCTCTGATTTCTTTCTCTTTGGACTAGGTGAAGTGGAACCGAATACTTTCCTGCACCTCTGTTTCTGTAGCACACTGCCAGATCTCTGCCACGCTGACTTCTGCTGTTTAAAATCTGGTCAAATTCTCAGGCTTGAAACAGAGCAGCCCATGCTGAAGATGTCTGTGTACATCTTTGAGTTTCCTCATCTTAATGTACCGGTTTAAAGGCATTGCTACTTTGCACTGTTCCTCCTGGGTTTAATTATTATTTCAGTGATTGGAGCTGCAGTCTGCAGCAGGGACTGAAGAGTTCAGCCTCAATTAAAACCCATCCTGTGCCAGGCAGATAGCAGCAGGCAGCACTGCTGTTCTCAAGTGTCTCCAGCAGTCCACCTAAACACCATGTGATCCCTTCAGTTGAGAAATCTGAGTAGGCAGAAAGCAGTTTCTGGGATAAACCTTGGGAGTGCTTCCCAAAATAGCCTGAAAGTAAAGTTTTGCCTTCCACAGCTGTCCTTGGTCCTTGAGGCTGGGCACAATTTTAGGTGGATTACTAAATATTGCTAACCTCTGATCTTCAAAAATCACAGGATCCTAATTATTTTTTACTTTTTGATGCTGCCTTTGGTGTGTTTGAACTGAAAGGATTTGCATTTATGTGGCTTTTTGGCCTTAATTGTTAAGTACCGGGACCTTCCTTCCTTGTGCTTCCAGCTTTTTCTATTTCTCAGTGAAGCTGAAATCACGACGCAGTTGATGACCTCCCGTTTGACCCTTCCAAACCTCTTGGGCAGCCCAGCAAACAAATGTGATGTGAGAGGAGCACAGGAGAGCAGCCTGAGCCATTATGCTGGTCAGTCATTGACTAAGACTCTTGTTTTTCTTCCTTTGAAGATCTGCTTAATCATTGGCATTGCAACCCCCACTGTGCTGGGTACCTGGAGGGGTTCACTGGCTGCTCCCTGGGATGTCCCTGGTGATGCTGGCAATGGCTAGGGGGCTTTACAGAGTCCAGTGCTGTAATCAGGTTTTACTGGAGAAGAGATTGTCATTGATATCCGTGGGATTTGGCATCTGTATAAATACACAAGCTGAGCTCTGTTTAAGTGTGGAGGTTCAGGTCAGTTTGTTTGCCTGGGAATAGGTGGGGAGCATCCCCGGACTGTGGTCCCTCTGTGATTTCTATTCCCAATATAAACCATAGATGCTGATGAGGTGGGGCTTGCTGAGGGTAAATCCCAGCCAGCGCAGCAGGATGGAAGTGACAGCTTCAGACACATCTGATTTCAGGCCTAATTGAGAGACGGGGATAAAAACTGCGTGGCTAAAACTGGTGGTATCACACTGATGGGAGACTTGTGCCCATGGGCCTGGGTGCTTCAGGAGTGACTGGAAGTTTGTGAGGCAGCTCTGAGATCTTCAGGGTTGTGAGTTTGTTTTCCACCATTATTTACCATAATACCTCTGGGTGACACTGAGCATTCAGGAGATGCTGCAGAACTGAATTCTGCAGCTGTGTTCACACAGGAGAAATGAGAACAGATTCTTTAGGTTGGAAATAAAAATAATCTGCTTGTGATCCTGCTTGTGGCTTGGAAAATGGAAGAAAATTGATAGTGGGGGAGGTAAGGCCCTGGCTTTCTGTGGGCCTTATTTCATGGACTTTCTTGTCCTCAGTGTGTTTGCTGATGTGTCAGTGGAACTGAATTTCACTGGCAGAAATGTGGTTTGAACGGGTATCTTGGATTCACTCTCCTTTGCTTGCCTAAGGGTGATTTTTAAGCTAGGTTTCCAGGAGTATCTCTGCTCTTGCTGTGGCTTTGGCTGTCCTGCTGTCCTCTCCGAGACCGACTGGCTGCCCTGGGAGCATCTCTGCAGAGAGCAGTGTGTGTTTCATGCTCACCCTGTACTGAGCAGAAGCCATGAAAAATGTCATTCGGATGACAGTGATTTGGGGTAGCTCTAGAAAATGATTTTCTGCTGGTGGATACTTCCAAACTATTTCCCTCCACCACCACCCCCCTCTTCCCCAAAACAAAAGGAGAGATGAAAGGATTCATTAGGAATTATTCACTCAGCTCTGCCTCCTGTCTGAGATCTGGCTGTCTGTGTTCATCCCCCAGCTCAGGGAAGGTCAGAGGCCATCTCCCTGGGGAGGATTTGCTGTTGACTGAATTGCACTCTGTCATTATCCTGCTGGATAACGAATGCAGTGGCCTCATTGGCACTGGCTTCAGAAAAAGCACGGTCATCTGCATGTGGCCTTGGGGCGAGAGGCGAAAACCTAAGGAGAGCAGCATGGAAAACCTCATCTTGTGGGAAAGATACAGGAGGTACCCAGGCGGTTTGCGTGCTGTATGATGCTGAGCAAGTCTGTAGCTGCTCTGGACCTCTAAGTCCAGTTCTTGGAGGTGAGGGGACACAGCAAGAGGGTTTTAAGGACAAAGCCTCTTCTGGTGGGATGAAACTAGTTAGATTTGCTCCTGTTTTCCTCACTGGAAAATGTGACTTGATTGTGACACAGTCTGAGATCTTTTAATGAGATATAAACTGTTTTTTCCCCCATTTGTTTTGTTTTCAGATAGATTTCCTGAAAGAAAAACATACAAATCCCCCTGAGCTAATTGGTGTGTGATTTGAATTCAGCTGCTACCTTAGAAGAGCTTTTTCAGCAGCTGATCTGAGAACAACCTTTCCCATAATATTGTGGGTTGTCAGTCAATGCTGAAAGATCTTGAAGCTGCTGGTGGAGAAGAGAGGTGTGTGTTGTTTGATATGCAGCATCTTTTAGTTCAAGTGTCATAAAACACTCAGATGTGTGAAAAAGACCCTAATGGAGAGAGTCTATCAGAGGGATGAAAGTCTTGGTAGCTGGAAGTGAGTAAGCAGCAGTTGTGGGTTGAGGAAGTAGATCAATCTGAAAGAAACATACATTTTAAGCACCAATTTCAGATGATACCAGTGGCCTTGTGCCTTGATCTTCTGGCAGCCTCAGGCTTAGAAGGGCTTGAGGCTCTGTCCTTCCAGCATGTGGCTGAGCGTTACTCAACTGCAAGGGGGTGTCCAGATGCAGCCCTGTGAAGTTAAGTTTTGAGCTTCAAAGGTTGTCCTTCATTGCCTTTAGGCTAACTTGGTTCCCTGGAAGATGCTGTGATAGAATTGCTGGCCCAGGTAATCTGCGTCCTGATACTGAGCAGCAGAGAGGAGGGCAGGAGTCTGTGTGTCTGCTTGTTGCTGTCATCTGTCTTGCAATCAGAAGTGTATGAAATGGCCTTTTGTTACACTACAGTGTGTGTGAGTGCATATTTAAGTGGTTAACAAGTACGTCCGGTCGCTAGAATGGATTGCATCACCATCTTAAATATAGATGGTGATGGTTCACATCTGGATGTCCTGACAGTACAGTACAGGAGGAGGTGGTCTTAGTGCATTTTAAATCCTACACCTGAAGCAGAGTAGTAGTTGCTTGAAATCACAGTAATTCTGCCACCAGCATTAAAAGGTGTAAAATTGACCTGTGCTGTAATGAAGTGAAAAATACAGCTGCCTGGGAAATTCTTACTGTGGTAAACAAAGCTTGTGGGATTGGTTGGGAATCAGTTCCATTGCTTTTTGAGGGCCTGATTCTCCTTATCACTGCAAGAAATCCCCCTCAAAGGCTTTGGGCTGCTGTTCAGCTGTGTGGTGCATGACCAAGTAGTAGCTTGTAGCATTTATGAACTAGGTCAGAAGTAGATCCCTTTATTCAGGCTGACTCGTATAAGCCTTCAGTACTCTACACTAGGCCCCAAATTTGCCTGTGTTATAAATAAGTCTGTGGCTGTGTGCTTGTGTTTCTTTTTTTAAGCTGAAGGCAACCCCTTAAGCTCTTTTCTGCAGGTCTGTTCAAGCTGGGGCATGGGGAATTCCTAAGAGGATTATCATGGTTTACTTGATACAGAACTTGAACTTGAGCAATGGCTTATCTTATCAGTGATAAAAGACATGGAAATGAAGTTTACGTAACCGAAGAGGCCTTGAACGTGGCTTTTTTTCTCCCCAGCTTCCCAGAATGACAGATCTCCTGAGTTCTTCCCTGCTCACAACTGCGGTGTTCCTGTTATCTGCCTGGGTACTGCTGGCAATCATTTATTTCCAGCGCTGTTTGGAGTGGTTCTCTAAGTAAAGAAGAAGAAAGGGGTGGAAGCAGGGGGCTGCAGAGGCTTAGCAGGGCAGCTTGTGCTGGAAAGCTTGCTGTCCTGGCTGAGACACTGGTGCTGATCATGGCTTGTCTGCAAGCTTCTTGGTTGTGCTTGGCAGGTAGTCTGAAGAACAATAGAGCAGACCCACTTCACCAGTGGGCTGTAAGCGTGGGCCTGGAAAGTCTCTAAAGTCGTAAGTAAACTTGTCTCTGAGAGCCAGAAAAGGCCTGGGAGTAGGTACACATGCTGATCTGTTCTCAGTGAGTCGGGAAAAGCAAATGAGGGGGGAGGGCTGGGATAATCAATCTGGGGACAGGTAGTAGATAAATGCAGACAGATGTCTGCTCTACTCCAGTTCTGCTGACTGCTTGCTGTGATACAGGATGGGATGCAGCATTTATACCTCTGCATGGATGGAGGTGGCAAAGCACCTTTTCTGCTGCCTGATGAGCATCATGGCACAGAGCTGTGGTCAAACCCACTGTGCCAGATTTGTGGCTCTCACCTTCCCATCCTGTGCTTCAGAGGGGGGAGATACACGATGCTCAGCAAGCGGCTACACCAGGCACTGGGAGGAGGGAGAAGCCCTTCCACTGTCAGATTTTGGTGAGTTTGCTCTCCCTGGTGTCCTGTACCTGCCTCGTCTGTGCTGTGTGGGAGGAAAGTGACTTTTTAAGCTGTCTCTGTCACAGCGCGTGACAATGCCACAGAGGTCCGTGCAGCGCCGTGCTTCCCGCAGAAGGACTCTGCAGACAGTGGAAGGCTGGCAGAGTGACAGCACTTGTTAGAGGTAACCTTCAGGAAATGCCACACGCGGCCTTGCTGAGCTCTCTGGCTCCAGGCACATACAGTATTTACACCAGGCTTCCTGAGCTTCCCTGAAGGCTCTGAGCCTGCAGCAGCCTCTCTGTGCTCTGCCGCCTGCCCCACGTCCTCACATTCCAGTGCCTGGGGTTGGTACTGGCTGCTGGGCTCCTCTACCAGCAACCCATCCTGCCAGAGGGGACTGACACCGGCCCTCCCTGTGTGCGTGGCACAAAGGTAATCTTTTGCCCTTCTAAAAGAGGTGCTTTTGGAGCCTTGAGTGAACCAGCACCAAGTTCTCACACTTGGGTATGCAGGGAATGAGCCGTTAAGAAGAGCAGCACCTGCACAGCAGCTCCTTCTTGAGATGCAAACGAATGACATGGGATGAGCTCTTCTGTCAAAGCAGGTGACTTGTTCGAGTGGCTGTGTGTGGAGTTAAAAGCCAAAACCTAAGCAGTGAGATGTGAAGATTTTTCTTAGGTTGTCTTGATTGTGTTTTCTCATCCCACATGGGGTGGGAGGAAGGAAATGTGATAATATCTGGTTCTAGTAAATGACAGTGCTGAACAGCAGCACCTGAAATACTTTGTGGTGATGGAGCCTGTGTAGGTGTGGGGAGGCAGTGCTGTGCGCCACATCGGGATGTTTGCCCCAAAGGCAAGTCATGTATTTTCTCTGCTTCCTGGGCAAAAGGTTGGGAAATGTGTATCTGAAGGGTAGGGTTATGGGATGGGTTCAAGTCTGGCTTTGCTCTGGTGGCCCCGGAGTTGTTGGCTCTCATGGCTTCTGCAGACCAAGGAATGATGTTCCCAGTAGCAGCCAGCTGGAGGTTGAGGTTGCTCCAGTTTGTTCAGCTGCATGATCCACCCACTGCCATCCTGCTACTTGTAGTGCAGAGTAGTTGTGTGTGCTTAATGCTGCGCTCCTTTCAGTGGAGGATCAGCTGCAATCCCTACTTAGTGGATATGAAGAGCAGAAAACTGTCCTCCTGGGTACAGTGCTGTTTGGGGATGGTGGGAGCTGCTGGTGCTTGTGAACACTTACTATCAGAGCGAAACCCATGGAGGGGCATGAAAATCCCACTTTATTATTGTTAATTTCCAGTAATACTTATTCCATGAGAGGCTCGTGGTGAATCATTGCTTGGACTTGCTCAGTGGGGAAGAGTGGGACAGACTGCCTCAAGCTGAGGTCCCTTGGCCATGTCAGCTCCTCTAGTGTGGATTTAATTTCCACGGTGCTGCAAATGCTTCCCCAGTGCCCAGCTATCAATTGAAAAGCAGGGGGGGTCCTTAGTGGGGGGATGGCGATGGTGGGGAATGGCTTGTGATCTCCATGGCAACCTGCAGACGATAAATGGATCAATGTGCTGTTCTGTACCATCTGAAACTCAAGCAGCGCTGGCTAAATCTGGGGGCTGCCTTTGCCTGCCAGATCCTGCTGCGGGGCCATTAGTGTGAGACGGCTCAGCACGAAAACCTTCCCATCAGCGTGCCTCTCATAATGGGCACTTCCCATGTTTGCTGTGCAGGGTTTGTGCTGCAAACCCACACTCTGCTCCGCAGAGACCTGCAGGGTTTTGAGTATCTTCAACATTGAGGTTAGGTGCTGTTATGGGCAGCTGGCCAGGCATCCAAGTGCTTGGGATTTGAGAGTAGTAAAGAGAAATGGCTCATTTCCCCTCCATGACTTCTTAAAGCCTCCAGCTCTTTCTGCACAAGTACAGGGAAATTTATGCTTCCCTTTCTGTGAGTTGAAGGCTGGGCATCCTGGACGAGGTTTGTGCAGGGGCAGTGGGTAAGGGCAGCTGCCTTTGTTCTTGCTTCTGGTGGTGTGGGTAAACAGAGAGTGTCTCCTAAGCTGCTGCTCCAGTGTTTCCAGAGTGGCCAGATTTACTTAACAAAAGAAAATATTGATTTTTCCTCTGCTAGGTTTCCTAAAAACTTATCTTGATTTGAAGTTTCCAATCCTCTGCTTTTTAAACGACAGTGCTCCCAGTCCTCAGGTCTTGTATGTGCTCTGCAGTCACTCAGGTTCAGCCAGAGACTCCCCATTTCACAGCCAGGACCAGGGGCTGGTGTTACTGGAGCCTGTGAAAGGCCGTGGCCGTGTGCTGCAAGCTGGCTCAGCACAGCAACACTGCTTTGGTCCCTGCTTTCCTGGCTGTGTGATGGGATAATCCCCGGTGTCCCCAGTGCTGTGAGTGCTGCAAATCTCAGGGTCTTCTGGTGCTGGAGGTTGGCTGCAGTGATGGGGATCTGCTCAGATGAGCTCATGATCTGAGGTGCTGCCTGGCCTCTGCTGCTCTGTCTGGGTGCATCAATGCATTTCCCTTGCCATGGGAGGAAAACTGTTGTGTTCCATTTTACGAAGGGACCTGGAGAGATGAGTTGCCAGAGGCAGCACCTGAGGCTTGTGATGAAGCTGGGAATACTTTGCAGAGCTCTTAAGTTTTACTGCCCAAACTTATATCTGAGGTGAAAAGTGGTATCCGTAGGGTTCTTCTCACCTTGATTTCCAAGTGCCTTTCAGAATGATTGGAGGGACTTTAGTTCTTCAGGCAGGTCTGTTGGAGCAGGGATGCAGGTGCGTTTAGTTTCTAATTGGTGGTGTTATGTCTGTCGTTTGGTTAATGCAGACAGGGAGACCTGTTGTCTGCAGTGGGGTGGAAAATCCCCAAAGCATGCTATGAGACCATTTGTCTGTTGCGGTTCTGTCTGTCCGGCTCTGCCTGTAACCCCTGGCATCCCCTGCAAAGCTGTTAACAGCATGGTGGCCTGTAACGCATCCAGGCCCCGTTTCAGAGGTCACTGTTACTGTCTATAAAGGCTCAATTGTGGGACAGTCTGGCCAAATGATCTGCGTGATGCAGTGCTGAAATGTCCAAGAAATCTGCCATCTCTGTTGCCTTGTGAATAATTTATGGCTCTCCTGACTCCAAGCTCATAAAAATCGGTAACTCTTCTTGGTCCTTTGTTTTTCCTTTCGAGCAGCAGCTTGGTTGAACTCTCCCATTCCTTTGAGCTGCTGATGTTGAAAGGCCATGGCTTGTTTGCTTACCTGAGCCATGTTTTCTTTTTGCCTCAGAATTGATCCAGCCTTTTGCACAGAGCTGTCTGTTGCTGTTCTTCACCAGGATATTGGCCTCTGGATACTGGAGGAGATAGCAGTCTCCCTTGTGCCTTTCCCGTGGGGTGTTGCAAGTCTTTGGACTGTTAGAACTCCTGCTCCAGGGCAAAGCTGTAGGGCTTGGAGTGGTCCAAGCGTTTCGCTTTCCTGCTCCAGCGCTGTGGTACCAACTCTCAGGAGCTGGAGGCAGCTGTTGGGAGGCACTGTCAGCAGCAGGAGGCTGGTTCCTGGCAGCAGAACTGCAGCTTCCTTACCCCAATAATTTGGATATGGATATGTTAATTTATTCCTGCAATTCCTAGGCCTGTCTCCGCTCTGATCTTACTCCCTGTCAGGCTTGGAAATGAAGGCTGAAGTGTACCAGTAACAGCTGTGCCCTCTGTGCTGGGTTATTATCCTTTCAGAATTTAATAACGTGACACTCCTTTTTACTGGGTAGCTTGTCCTTCCCTCTAGGAACAGATCGATAACAGACCTTGTATCTGCTATTTGTATGTAATTGCTAGTGTCAGCTGATGTCTGGTGCTGTTTCCCCAAACAGCCCTGGGAAGTGCAATGGGCTGTGTGTGGGGAGCAAGGATTTCTTTTCCAGGCTGGTGCTGCGCCACATCCAAAAGCCTGAAACGAAGAGATGGTTTCACAGACAAGTTTCACTGTTCCCTTCTCGTCCTGCTTGTGTTTTGTGTGATGTGGGCTGCATATTGGAGATGGGGAGAGAAGAAATGAAGCCTCCAAAGGCAAGTGGCAGATACGAGCCGTGATGCTGTGTTTGGAGGATTTCAAGGAAATTAAAGCTGACTGCTTGGTAATGGTGTTGGTCTGCAGAGCATACAGATTTTGGTAGGCTGGCTGTAGATGGAGGAAGGGTTTGGCTTTGCATGGGGAGAAGGCAAGAGGGCTCTCCATTGCGAACAATTTATTCTTCCTGAGTCTTTAAGGTAATTGAAGAGGGTAATTGCTGTACTTTCGTGCATCTAATCCACGGGCTGCCTGGGGAGGAAGGAGGAAATGATTCAAGTGCAGTGCATGGGGTGTAGTGAAAAGGGGAGGTTTCATCCAGGACTCCTCATCCCTTGCCTCTTCCTTGCTCATGTTTCCTTCTGCCTGACTGCAGGAGCCTTTGCTGGGTGACTGGTGAGATGCATGGCTGTTGGGAAGGAGAGAGGGTGAGTTGTGGGAAGTCTGAGGACTGTTTTTCAAGGGAGCAGTACTTTTTTTAACGAGGTGAGGATTACGTGCATGGAAATAAAGTCCTTGGAAAACCGGAACGCAGTGACTGTAAAAAGAGGTATCTAGAACTCAAAAAAAAGCCCTCACTTTATAAATACTTCCTAGCAGTGGCGTTGGCCTGTGTAATCCTACAAGGAAAGAGCAGCAGAGTGATTGATGGTTGGCTCCATCCTGCTTTATCCCTAGACAGAGTGCTGTATTAAATATGGTTGCCTCTTGGTATTGCACCCGTAACATGAGGCATAATATTAAGTTACAGTCTGTGTAGCTGGCTGGGGGAGGTCCATGGGGTGGCATTCCTGCCTCTTCCCAGTCTGTGACAAAACTCCTGTAGATGGAGTCAAGGCTGGGCTCCTGCTCTATGCGTTTAATTGCCCTGTCTCCAGAGAGCACAGAACTGCTGGGAAATGCAAACCCATTTCATCAGGAATACTTGATGCCTGTTTTCCTAGCTGAAAGCTCAGTGCCACCATGGGCATATTTCTGTTTATTTATAACACCTGCATTTACAGCACTGTGCAAATCATCTGGAGAAGAGGATGAGCACCTAAAACTGGGAGGGGGGAAGTATTTGGGGATATAAAACCTGCCCTATATAGCTGCGTGTGCTTCCACCCACCAGAGCCGTGACCCACGCTTGGCCTGTGCTATGGCCTGCACTCCCCCTGCTTTTATATTTCTTTAATTTTCACTATGATCTCTATTTTTGTACCCAGCTAAACTGGGAGGTGGAGGGGTGCGAGAGCAGAACAAGACAGATGGATATAATGGGGCTAAATCCTGCCCAGCTGTTTTCTCAGCAGCCATCTCCCTTGCAATCCCAAGGAAATAAATGCTCCTCTTGAGGGTCCTGATGGTTAATGATGATTTGAAGAGTGCACACAAACATCTCTGCAGATGCAGCCTGCCTGTGAGATTCCAGTCGTGCAGCGAGCCCTGGGACCCTGCTCCTCTCGCATTCAGTGCCATGATAAATCATTCATAGCCTCAGCAAATGCAGTTCTGTTCCTTGCTCTGCACATAAACATTCCAGGACCCTGAAGAAAGCTGGCATTTGTAGTCCTCGGAGGATGAGGCAAGTGCTGTGACAGCTGGGAGGATCTGAAATGAAAGTTATGGGAAGGGCTCTGGGTGCATGGATATAACACAGTTCTGTATGGGTGGGTTTTGTTTTATAACTGTCCTAGGGTGATGAAGGGAGAACAGGGATGTGCTCATCTCATGTCCTCACAAATCAAAATCATTGCTGTGATTATAGCTCTTGTTTGTAGGGATCTGGTTGCAAACATTGATTGTGATGCTTTGTGCGTGGCTCTTGTGTTCAGGTGGTAAGGGGAGAGGTAAGGTGCTGAGATGGGAGATGGGGGGGACCTGCAGTGCTGATTGTTGTTGTGCGGAATGCAGGTTCACAGAGGTCTCCTGGTGGTTATTTGGGTTTGCTCCAGCCTGCAATGTGCAGCAGGGTGGAGGGCGAGCCTAGAGCCAGCTACAGCTCAGAGAAGCAGCATTGCCTAACATCCCTAAAGCAGGAACAAGTGGCAGCTGTGTCCACATGAACTCCTTATGCAGAAGCTGGTGTGAAAACGGAGCATGTGAGAAGGAATGGACCCTGTATGCACACCAGAATCTCTCTGTGTGCTGCTTCAGACCCAGTTTAAACACCCTGAAGAGCTTAGCTTGATGGTGGCCCTGTTAACACCCATGCTTGCTTCCCTCATGCAGACCTTGTGTTGGTTGGTATTCCAGCCCTAATCCCATGGAAACCCCGGGCGCGAGGCATGCCCTTGGCCATTAACGGCTGGCAGCTCCTGTCAGTGCACTGGGAGGAGGGTCACTGGGCTGGAGTAGCCCTGTCTCTTGCTGTTTCAATCAGACATCCAGGCTTCACTCTCTGTGAACTACTTTGGGGTTCTGGTTATGAGTGTTGCACCCTGAGCTACTACAGGGAAAGGGAAAAACACACTTGCACCTACACACGCTCTAGAAATCTGTCAGAGTTGCTGAGAAACTCAAGCCCAAGCATGACCTACTTTGAGGCTGTTATAATCTACAGGGGAATGCCCTCTGGATGAGATCAGCCTGATCCTATCAATTTATGCTTTGGGCTGGAGAAAGCACTGGCTGAGTTGCTTGTCTTCCCCGTTCGTGCAGGGAGTGAGGAAAGCTATTTGTTTTCCCCCTTTTCTTCCTCCTTGCACTCAGACCTGTGACCAGTGAAGGTGTGCTTGGTGAGTTGACAGCCTGGGCTCTGCTTTTCCAATACCAGTCTGTGCTGAGTGCCTGTTTGCTGAGAGGCATCTGGATCATGGAACAGCAAAGTCCACCCTTGTTTGTGTCTGCTTGAGAAAGCTGCCTGGCAGAGGCGCTGTTCCTGGCCATGGAAAGATACCTCAGCCAATGTCCCCAGTACCCTTTTGATACTTGGCTGCTTCAATCTGTTTGGGTTTGTTGCTGCCTGATCTGCTGCACTGAGAGAGGCTTTTATACCGTGTGAGGAGTTCCCCAGCCCTTGTCTTTCCCCTCTTGTCACCAGCCATTGTTTATGTAGGAGCTAGAAACCTCTATTTTTCCCCAGCTAACCAGTTGCTTCCAGAGCTCAGCAAGGATGTACATATCCACAGCAAGAAGGAAATAAACAGGGAAGGCAGCATTTCATTTCGGTGTCTGCCAGGAAGGGGGAACCAGGCACTTGCCAAGGAAGGCTTTTTGGACTAGAGGGGCACTGCACTTAATTTTCCAGGAGGCTTTCTGAAAATAAAGAAGCTGGAATGGAAATAAAGCTCACTGTGATGAAGAGAAATCGCTCTCTGTTGGCTGGGAGTTCAGCCTTTGATTGCAGAGGTAGCTTTGCCTCGGGTGACTCTTGGGGGGCTTTCAAAGATGCTTTTCTCCCTCATCTGCAGTACCTGGCACGGTGAGAGGGATGAGGAGCAAGGGGTGTTCGGTCCCCTGGTGTGAATTGTTCCACTGGACTTCAGAGAGATGTGGAAATACCTAATCTGTGCCTTTCAAAGGGAGAGGGGGAGAGAAAATATTCTGATGGGTTCTAAATGGAATCGCATCAGCGGTGCCTCTTCCACCGCTGCCTTCGAGCTGCTCACTGATCTTTCTGATTGGGGTAATGCACTGAGGAAGATACAGTATTCCCTTGAGGGGAGCAGCTTGTGAACATTACTGTTCAGTCAGCCTGAAAAGCTCTATTACAGACAGATTTAGACCCGTCTTTGTGCACCGAGAGGCACAGCCTGGCTTCCGGGAGCGGGCTTTGTCTGCAGGACAGGTGCTTGTGGGGCTGAATTGCATTTACCCTTTTTATCTGTGGTTTGCGCTGCTTTCACCTGCCAGCCTGGGAGGGGGTTGTGGAGGGGTTAGAGCAGGCTGTGGTGGCACAGGGTATCTGCTTTGCAGGGAGGCATCGCTCCAGGACTGCAGCATCGCTTATGAGGCCCGTGGTTTTGGCAGCTCTCTGGGCACCCACTGGGCCATCCTCAGTGAGCGCAGGAAGGTGAGGGGAGGAACACCCGACTAGAACTTGATTGCTTTAATTCCTCACATAACCACGTTGCCAGGTTTCTGTGCACTGTGGGTCGTGCTCATCACTAGCAAGAGCTGGGGGGCTGCTCTGCTGTGGCAGTGGGGTTTCTCCATGTACCTGGTTGTTGCACAGTTCCTTCAGATACAGTTGCTGTGCACAGAAACGGGCAGTATTGTGCCTGATGTTGGCTGCTTCTTTTGGTATCTTATGTATTTCCATGCCCTAGTACTGGAGTTTCAGTCCCGAGAGCCTGAGCTTGCAGGGAAAACACTGGGTATTGCATGTGGGAGACAGTGCCAGGAGGTGTCTCTGTTACTGGGAGACAAGTGGGGGAGATGGGATGGGGTGGATAAATCATCAGCCTCGTTGAATGTGCTGTGATTTTGTCTGCGTTTCCCAAGTTCTGTAATAGCTTGCACTGATCTAGAGGGGATGTCATGTAGGAGTTTTGGGAACAGTATGAATATAGCAAAGGGAGAGGATGTCCTGACAGCACAGTACATATTGTTCCGGGTCTCACAGCTACGCTGGAGCAGTTGAGGGTATACTTTTTATCTCCATTGTTGTGCTCTTTATATCCATCCCTTGAGGAATTTCAGCAGGGCACGTGGGGTTGCAGTAGTTTACAATCACGTTCTTCTCCTTTGCTTCCTATTGTCTTGACACAGTTTTAGTTACTTGCTTTTTTTATTCATTTTTTTCCTTCAGATTTCTTTGCTTTTTAGTCTTTTTTAGTAAGATTTTTTTTTAGATGTCCCATAGAAACTCCTAGAGCGCCCCGGCCCCTATAACCATCCCATAGAGCCCCCAGCCCCTATAGGCATCCCATAGAGCCCCCAGCCCCTATAGGCATCCCATAGAGCCCCCAGCCCCTATAGGCATCCCATAGAGCCCCAGTGTTTGTAGGGGGCCGGGGGCTGTGATCTGTGCTGTGCGTTGGCTGCGGTGTGGTTGTGGGCGTGGTCTCGGCTCGGGGGCGGGGCCTGTGCTGGGGTCAGGCCAATGAGGGTCGGGGGCGTGGCCTCGGCGGTGCTGGTGGGTGCAGGCTCTGCGGGGGGGCACAGGTCCGGGGAAATACGGGTCAACGGTCATATGTCGGGGGTGTCAAAGATTGTAGGTCAAAGGTCAGGGTCATAGGTTAAAGGACAGACAAAAGTCAGGGGGAAAAGGCAGGTCAAAAGGTCATAGATCTAAGGACGTAAGTAAAAGGTCAGAGGGGGTCAAAGTTCAGGTGCCATGTCTGAGGTCAGGGTCAAGGGTTAGAGGGCAAAAAGCTGTGGGTGAGAAGGCCCGGGGGCATAAGTCATGGGTCAGAGGTCAACCTCCAGGGGGCAAAAGTCAGGGACTAAAAGCCAGGAAATGGATGGGGTCAAAGGGCAAGCGCTAGAGGGAAAGGCAAGCAGAGAAAAGGTCAGACGTAATGAGTTGGGTCAGAGGGCAAGGGTCAGGATGAAAGATCAAGGATCAGAGGTTGAAGGTCAGAAGTCAGGGGTTGGGAGGTTGTGTGTCAAAGATCAGGGGTCGGAGGTCATAAATGTAAGGGCAGAGGGTGAGGTTAACAGCTGAGGGGTCGTAGCCTGAAGACCAAAGGTCAGGGGTCAGAATGCCCTGAATGAAAGGTCAAAGGGTGGGAGGGGTTGAGATTCAGGTGTTGAAAAGGTCAGTGGTCATGGTGAATGCTTGTAAGTCAAAGTCTGTCTGCCAGGGGTCAAATGTCAGGGGTCGTTGGTCAGGAAGCAGAGGTCAAAGATGAGGCGTGTCAGGAAAAGACATGGGTGAAAGGCCAAAAGAGCAAGGCTTGGGGTGAAAGGTCACAGATCAGAAGTCGAAAACGGAACGTCAGGGGTCAAGGATCAAAGGTGAGGGGTCAGGCAGGTCAAGGACCAGGGGTCAGCTGTCAGGGGTCAAAGGCCAAAGGCACAGTGAACATGACCATTGTATTGGCCCCTCCCACAGCTCAGGCCACGCCCCCAGGGCTTCATTATCCCCTCCATGGCCCCGCCCCCAGCCCAGGCCCATCCGGATGGGGTTAGAAAGGGAATAAAAAGCAAACAAGAAGGGACGAAAACCCAAATAAAAAGTGACTGAAACTGAAGGAATTCAGTGCAAAGGGAGTAAAAGCGATTGCAGATTATGAAAAAATGAGTAAAAGCCAATGAAAATGATTGTAAAACTCCGTGGCTGGTGGGGCACGGGGTCTCTGTGGGACACATGGGGCCACTATGGCAATGGCATTCCGTGTCACACTTGGTGTTGTGGTTTAAGCTGAACCCATGACACTTGGGAAGTCTTTCTCACAGCGGTATTCCAGCCAGTGGCAAGGTTTTGCTCGCTTTCCCGTAAGGGATGGAGCAGTTGAGGCTTGGAGACCTTAAGTAACGCGTTCCAGGGAGATGTTGTCAGAGCCATGGGGTGTTCGGTGGCTTTCCACCTGGTGCTTGTGCTGCTGAGCACCCTTGCAGACACAGTGCGGGTTGGGCACCCTCAGGCATCCCACTGTTCCAGTGCGCACAAACCTGCCTTTGCTTGTTGCCTGCAAGGGGCAGGGAGGTGTTTGCCCATGAACAGAGCGGAGCTGGAGGTGAGAATTTGCCTGCAGTGAAGAGGAGGCCCTTTATGGAAAGGGCATTGGATGTAATTGGGCTGAGCTATGTGTCAGCTGTTTCCTGCTTGCGCAGCATTAGATCTGCAGCGGAGATCAAGTCCGGATGGCGTTGTCCATTGAAGCTTTTGCTGTTGTGTCAAGGGAAGCCTCTGTTACTTATTCACGTGGTTTTCAGAAGTTGTCCCACAAGAATATGTTTGAGCATCGCCTCGGTTTTGTTTTTCCTTCCCCAAATGCTTTCCATCCATTAGACATCCCTTTTGCCTGGCATCTCTTCAGAAGCAAAAATTTCTGCCATTCCTGGTACCTTCATATCTAAAGGCAAAAATAAAAGTCAAAAATCAACAGAAAGGCTTCTGTGGTGCATACATTTATTTCTTTGTGTTGTTTATTTCTTTGTGTGCAGGGTCTTTCAGTGCTCAATTCTAAACAGTTGAATTATTAAACTTGAAAAGCATCTGCTCTTTAGAAAGCATTCACATGTACCGTAAACATGATGGATAACAAGGCAGAGCCTAATCTAATTGACACAGCTCTGCTGATGTTTGTAATAAGGGGTTGTGTGAACTGTTGTTTTTACATTGTGGGGTTGGTGACTTACCACTGGGGTAGCTGGTGACTGGTCTGCTGAGCAAGCTGGGAGGGAGGAAGCATTGTGCTCACTGATGTGCTTGAGGTGTTGCTGTGGGGCTGTAACATTTGGCTGCATTAGGTTTCTGCAGATTGTCTTCATCTCTCTACCGACGTCTGGACCCTTTTCTGTTAGGGAGGAAGAGAGCAGCTGATTGATTCGCACCGCAACGTTCCTGCATCCAGGGCCGGCTTTCCTGTGTGCTTCCTCCTCAGTGCCTCTGAGCCTCATTTTTTAAGCTTATGGATGTGCAGAATAAGCAGCTCTGTCAGCAGCTGCCTAGCCAGAGCAGGAGGCCTGTGCAGTCCCACCTCCAGTACCCAAACCCCTGCTCCGAGCGGCTCCTTGCACCCTGCTGTGAATAACCAGTGCAGAACCAGCGGTGGCTGAGAGGCCAAACTGGGGCTGAAGACTTTCCCACATGAAACATGCTGGCAGTGCCAGCCGAGATGAGGGCGAGAGGAGCCTGCTCTGCTGTGCCAAAGCACTCTTTCATCTCTTTTCAGCTCTCCCCGTGAGGGGTCCTGGCTCACAGCACATAGATGCCTTGTGCAGATGTCTTGGCTGGGAATGAAGTGGCCCCTTTTCCCTCCCAAGCAGAGCAGTGAGATATAAGAAAGCTATTGATTTGTTTGTAGCCCCAGTGAGCTGAGCCAGGCTCTGCAGTGCTTTATTGAGCCTGGATTAAGGCTTTGTTTCTCACCGATACTAAAAAACACCAAAAAGTAGGGAAAAAAGTAGAAAGTAGAGGGTTTTTACCATGTTGCTAAGCAATTTGCTGGCTGGATATTGTTTACCTGCTGGTTATTTGCCAAGCAGATGAGAGGCAGGGACGGACACTGAATGAAGGCTGTGCCAGGCTCAAGCCCTGGGCAGGCTGGCATTGGGCAGCCGGAGCTGTCTCATTGCGCAGGGTGGCATGTGTTCAATGGCAAGAGTCCAGTCCTTATTGGGAAGGTGCCTCTCCTGCTGGTGGGAATCTTGGTGGGCTTGTTAGTGCTGGTGAGAAAGGTGCCAAGGAAAGGCTGCGGTGGGAAGCTGAATTGTATTGTGGCCCTTGGTGTTGGTTGCTTGCCCCTCCGTGGTGTGCAGGAGCTCTGCTTGACTGATCTTCACTGCTGTGTTCCGCTCCTGCTGGAGGAGAAACAGAGCAAGTAGCCTCCAGACTTAATTTGGTCTTTCTGTTAAGCACTAAATTCACCCTTGAAGGTTTTCTCTCTAGGAAGCAGGTATTTTTGAGGAGAACCCCCAGATTTTTGGGAACAGCAGTATTTATTTCCTTGGTGTTCTCCTGGAAAAGGCATCAATCTCAGTTCTGTATTCCCTCTGTTGCCATTGTAAAATGGTGCTTCAGTGCCACGCTGCTGGCTCTGCCTGCATCAGCCTGGGCAGGTTGGTGAAGGCACACAGAGCAATGGCTGTGACGGGTGCCAGCGTGCATGAAGAGTGCTCTGGATTGCGTTCAGTGCAGGGAGCTTAGCCAGAGGATCACAGCAGCCAGCTCTGCAAATAGGATGAATTGGCATCGAGACCCTGCTGTCTGAACGTGTTAAGATTTAACTTCAATTGTGTGGCGGGGTGTGAGCGTCAGATCGTACCCAGTACTTCTGTTGATCTTAAAGGTTGGAAACTCTCTTTGGTGCACATGGTGCAGCTGGTTTTGCTTTTTTTGATGGGGCCGAGAGGTTGGCCAGAGTTAGTGTCTTGAGTTGCCCTTCCGAATTCATGTTGTCTTGTTTTATTTTGAGGAAATAGGGTTGCTTTGAGGTAATGGGAGAGCTTCAGCCAAAATGTTCTTCACTTGGTGCCTGTGCAGTGGCTTGTGTTGCCTTGCCCTCGTTCTGCTCATGTGAGAAGAAAGAACTGCTCCTTGGACTTGGGAAGGGAGCAGAGCATCTCTGGGTATTTTCAGTTGTTAGAGAGCCATAGCAATCTTTTAATCTTAAGGTGCAAATTGTCACTGCAGCATTTTCCAGGGGAAAAACAGCCTTCAGAGGAAATGGAGCTATAAATGAGCCTGGCCGGGCTTCTGGCTGAGTGTTTTGAGTGGGTCTGTGCTCTCCCTCTTGCAAGGAGGCAGCTTGGCTGAGCTGTGCTCAGGTACCCCAACCTCGGCTCGGCGATGCGGTGATGGGCGATGCGCACTCAGCCCTGCCCGCAGGCACTGTGCTGTTGTGATGTGAGTGTGTGCTGGCATTATGCAGTTTACCCCCAGGCTTCTGAGAATCTAGCCTTGTAATTTTAACAGCTGGCTCCGGAGCAGACAGGCTGCTTAAAATAAATAAATAAAAGCACAGGCCTGCTTCCTGTGCGTGTCAATATTGGAATCATTTTAAATGGTGTGTTTTCCCCTGGTCACTGACCTATGGTTTATTCCATTATCGACTGCTGGGTTACTGGCTCTTTATATTCTGTGGTTAAGTGAACTGTAAGGCTGAAATCATCTGGCTGGGATGGTGTTGCCGGGCAGGAGCTCAGCTCTGGCTGACTCAGATTGGGGTGAAAGTGTACCCTCTGGCAACTCAAACATTCATTTATCTCCACCTCCCCCACCTAATAAATGGGTTGAACAACATAGTGGAGTATTGATCCTGCTTTCATCTGACGGCCCTGGGCTGTAGCAGTTACCTTTGTGCCACATTCCTGCTGCTTTCCCAACAATGCCGTGCATTTTCTCTAGAGCTCCCTCCCTTCCCTTGGTGACCTTCTCCTGGTCTTTGCTGCTGGACAACATCACCACTGTGAAGTGCAAGCAGAGGCAGTGTGGGGCAGAGCTTGGCAGTGTCCGTGGGTAAAAGCTGGCTCAGCTGGTATCAAACCAATGCTGTGAGCACTGCAAAGTTGAGTGTTGTGGCTTGGTAACATGCTTTTGTTCCTTAGGCTTTGTTCTAGGTCCTAACAGAGCATGGTTATTTTCTTTCAGGACCATTATAGGTAGACTGAGGGCTGGTTGAAGACAATGTAAGCTGCTATCTGTCTTCATTGGTGTTTGAATTAACGCCATAGTTATGACACCATGTTCTCTCTGGTCTTGTGGCGCTAGTGGAGCTCTACTGATGGAGTGGCTTGTTTAAAACTGAGTAAGACTCAGTATTGTTACACTTAGCAAGGTACGGCTTTCTGAGAAGCTTCTAAAGCTTCTGGCATCCAAGCTGCTGGTGGGTGATTTGAGTACAGCCTGATCCAAGACTGAAGACTGTCCTAGCTGTGCTGCCTGCTCTGTGTGAAGGCTCTGCAGACGTGGATGCTGAGGAACATACACCTGGCAGCCTGTTAAGCTCTTCTAACACCCAGTAAACCATCATGCCTTTTCATACCAGCAGCCTGGGGCACGTTACGCAGTGCTGAGGGTCTCTAGCAGTGTCTCTATGCCAAGTTGCGTGCCGAAAGATGTGTTTTATATGCAAGGGTGGTTCACTATTCCTTTCCCTTTAAGCATGAACAGTCTACTGAGCTTGCATGTCTTGCCTGGGACTGCCTTAGGCGCTTTGTTTGTTTGGGTTGTTTTGTTTCTTTCTTCTTCTCTGCTGCAGTAAAGTAGCTTTAATACACAAATACTCAAACCTGCTGTTCTGTATGTATCCATGCCTATCTCAAGTCTAATGAGGACTTGATCTTTGTTAGCGACTGATTTGCGTGTCTTGCTTGTGGGCTATGGGGGTGTTAGAAGAGCCTTTTTGTGCGCTGCTGCTCAGCTTCCCAACCAGATGCATCCATCATCTTCAAAAGAAGCGGGGGAGAAGCATGGCTCATGATTTCTGTGAGTATTTGGCATCCAAATAAACAGGTGTTCTGGCATGGGAGCAGAGGAGAGCTTGTCTCTCAGAGCTCCCGTCTCTTATGTCATGTGAGGATCTTCAGGGAGCTTCTATCAAAGGCCTGGGTTTACTAATGGTGCAGATGATTTTGTTTCTGCTAGGGGAATAACTGGGTTCCTTATGTCTGTGGCAGGGTAAAGAGGTTTCTGGAGCACAGCCCAAAAATCACCTTGGATAGAATTGAACTAAAAGTAAATACTGAAGCTGCTCTGTGAACCTCCGGCCTTACAAGGCAAGTATCTGGGACTGCTGCCAGTCCCAGTGTTATGTGCTGCATTCAAACAAGGTCATGTCTGCCGTTACTGGTGGACAGATGCTGGGAGTAACCCTTGATCCTCTGAGGAAACCAAGTCTGTGAAGTTTGAGACTGGAAATCTGGGTGCTGTGGAGCACAAGATGAGATAGAGTCATAATGCAGCTCAACGCTTTGTATGCAGGTCCCTCCACAACGTGGTGTCTTTCCTTCAGGGTTTGACTTCTTAATCTGCCTGTGTTGGCTGTTTGCTGTGGGGAAACACAGTAAGGATGGTATGGAGAAAGCCTTCTAATATCAGTCCCCTCTTGCCTGGGCCCTGCCCAGGGGTGTGTACAGGAGACAGGCTGGTTCTTGGGAATACCAAGACAGTCAACCTCTTTGTTCCTTGACTTCCAGGTAGTACTGGTTCCAAGAATAAGGCAAACACTGTGATGGCCTTATCCAGGGACCTCGCTGATGTCAACATGTGCCTGTCCATTAACCTTATTGGACTTTGGGTCAGGTTTCTTTGAAGGCTAGACGTTGAAAGCAAAGAGCTGAAAGGCTAGCTGGGGTCACTCCAGTCTTTGCTGGGGTAACTGGAGCAAGGACAAAGAGCAGGTTGTGTGAGATGAGCCTGTCTGAGGGTCAGCCCAGGCGTTTTTCATGGCCTTCTGTGTGCTGCTTATGCCAGACATCTCTCGCAGAGCTGCTGTGATGGGCCTCTTGACATGTGTCTTCCTTTAATGTTTGTCTATCTGCGTGTCCCCAAGGGTACTTTGACAATCTCTGGGGATGCCTAAAAGGATTGAGGCACCCGAGTGTCTGTGCATAGCATCAGCACAGCATGCTTGGTTTTTATTCTGTCCTTAAATAAATGCAGCTTCTGAGCAGATGGAAACATTAGCATGAGAGCTGTGTGCCTTTGTGTTTTAATGCTGTCTCCCTGAGCAGCTAGAGAGACACATTATGAAGTTCTTGCTTTAAAAGGACCTTGATCAGCGTGCTGGCTGAGGGCAGCCCTGGAGAGTACTCTGTGTCACTTTTTGGTGCTTTGTGTTGTGGAGTGCTTCAGAGGCTGCCCATGAAATTCATTGCAACTCTTGTGCCATAGAACAATCCAGATGCAAGCTGAGATTTGTAAGTTGTAGTGAATAGCATTAGCTGGCCAGGAAATGTTGCTGCTTGGCTTTAGAGCTCTCCATAGCAAACAAAGAAACAGAAACAACAAACATGAGGTTTACTTGGGAGTGATGTGAATGTGCTTTTTATTTTAAGCCACAGGAGAACAGTAACTTTTGCCTACTGTAACCTTCTTTAAAAACCATGGCATCGCCCTCATTTGCTGCCTACAGTGCACACCAGTGGATGTCTGCTCCTCAAGCTGTCTGCTGTGTTCATCATGTTGTTATCTGAAGCGTCTTGGTACATTACTGACTGTTCTGCTCCTTTCCTCCCCCATGCATGTGCTGCTTCCTTAAGGCATTTTGGCACCAAGGAGAAGGCAGAAGTAGCATTTAAAACATGAAGGATTCCAGATGTGAGCATGCCTTGGACGCTGCTGGTGGAGGAGAAACACGTAATCCACCCAGGTGTTCACATTATGGTGTGGCCACATGGTATGTGTGGATAAATACATCCCAGATCAAGATGATTGTTTTTTGTAGGTTAGTTTCCTCTCTTCTTTTTAAACTGTAAATTGAAATCCTCTCTCTGGGGAGGATGCAACTGTGTACCTGTGAGCTGCATCCCCTGCTGTGGTGTCAGCTTGATGGCTGAAGCTTCACCTTCTTAAATGTCAGTGATTAGATGTTAGAAGTTCCCCTCTTTGTGCTGGGGGAGGTTGGAAGAGGCCGCTGAGAACTGTTTGCTGGAGGGAATGAGGATTGCCGAGATCCTTTATTTTAATGGAGTTAATGTGATCCCTTCACTTTGTGAAGGGTAGAATAATTCTGGTGTTGCCGCTTCAGCCCCATCGCTCGCCTGATAGCCAAGCCTGGTCCTTCCGATGCAGCTATTGGCCTCTGCCACCATTCTCTATGAAGACAGGCTGGCAGAGGTGGCTCTGCTGTGATTGTGTCCCCTTCCCTGTTGAGAGGAACTCGAGCATTTACATGTCCCCTAACACTGTGCAAACCATTTTGTGACTTCAGTTTGTGAGGAACAGGCGAATGGTTCCTATTGCTCTTGGGGAGGTTGTGTGCTTAATGAAACCAAAAATCAGCTCTGCTTTTCCTTGGCGTGAGGTTTAATTTTGAGCATGTTGTGTTCGTGATCAATGTGAGGCTGTCAGTGAGACAAAGGTTTGTTTTTATGAGATCTAGCTGGAAAACTTACCACTTCTGATTCTGGTTCTCCTTAAAGGCTTTGTAGTGATTGTGACTATTACAGCTTTGACTGCGTTGGCTTCGTGACAGAATTGTTCATCTTTGTGGCAGTGATTTCTGTCCTTTTGTTTACCTGGTAACCTCAAAATAAAAGACACTACCGGTGGATCTGTATCTCTTTTCCTTTAATATAGCAGGTTCCAAAGTGCCAGCTGGAGATGGTCCATAAGGGTGCTCCCCTGAACTGATGCTTCATACAAGCCCTGTGTGTTTGTTGGAGCAAATTATATTGAGCTCCTGAGGGCTGATTTTGGGGTCTGGAGTCAATTTGGAGCTTGAAAAGCGGCTGTCACAACACTGTCTCCAAGATACTGCACGAGGCGATGACGTTCATTCAGGGTGTGCAGGCAGCTCCCATGGTGGTGTGCAGCACCTCTGCACCAGTGGGGCTGTTGCACAAGGGATGGAAGGATGCCTCGGGGTGTTCCTGCTCTCCAGCTGTTCATCTCTTTATATGGATGCTCAGAACACTCAGAGCAGTTTGTTTTAAGGAAGAAATGTTGAACTGAATGAATTAAAAATACACAAAACCCCCACAAATAAACAAAAGCCCCAACAGAGGATTACCTCATTTCAGGCTACTGTCTGTAGCATTTCACTCTCTCTTACTCCTGTCAGTCAGGGCTCTTTGTATCTGAATTTCCTGAGGCAGACATTGCTAAGACTGAGGTATCTTCTTACCTACTGCAGGCTGTTTCAGGGATCTGCTTGAAGTGCTGTTTCCTCTTTTCCATTTCTCAGCCATGGTGCTGCCTCTGTTCTGATCAGGCCGGGAACTGGGGCTTCTGGCTCGGTCCTCTGAGGAGACTCCTAAATGCTGCTGTGTCTGAGCAGCTGGAGCGGGCAGGGCTGGCAGACTGGGAGCGATGTGGCTGTCTGAAGTGATAGGGAGGAGGATGCACATGCTGGCCACGGAGGCTTTGGGGAGCTGGACCCTCTGTTTCTGGCTTTGATTTGGTGTGAAAGGTTCAGCTTCAGGCTCCTGACCTCTCTGGCCCCAGGAGTGTTGCAAGAGCAGTTGCTTGCGTGAGACCTTTTCTGTTTTCTGTCCTGACCTTCTGTGTCATGCGCTGGAGACGATGGCTTTTATATGGATGCTCTTGGGTGATGAGTGATATATCCCCAAACCCCACAGAGCAGTATTTTCTTAGGTGGAAAAAGAAGTATCTGGCAACTGTGCTGCTTTGACTGGTGTGCACAAGCATCGACAGTGATAAATCCATTGAGTTTGGGGATTTTTTTAGTCCTTTTTTCCTCCTTGAGCATCTCTGGACTTCTCTGCATGCGGATAGAAAAATGGAGGCATAAAACCTTTGATCCAAGCTTTGATCAATTCCATGTGGATGCCTGCGTCCCAGGAGAGGTGCCGAGTGTCAGGGGAGCACGGGCTTGGGGCTACAGCATTCCCAAATGCGTCCTCCAGTGCGTTTCCCACTGAGGTGGGGCCCAGAGCAGTTATCTGCAACAGTAGTGCCGTAAATTGAATGAGCAGCCCAGTTAAATAAGTAATGAAGTTAGCAGGGGGCCTAATTAAATTAAATTAAAAATTACGTATGGATGATGCCTTCCTAATAATTGCTGTAGGTTTGTCACTGAGGTTCTCCACACTGCCCTTGTGGAGGAAGCTCCCCCTTTCTCAGATGTTGGTACCACAGAGGGATGTATTTCACACTTTAGTTTGCTTTGGCTCCTTCCTGATGCTCTTGAGACTCTCGCAGTGTTCTCTGTTTTACTGAGATGTGTGGAGGGAGTTTGGGTGATTTCAGTCTCTGCTGCTTATGTGATGGGTTTTTTCCTGTTCCCTGCATAGGGTTTCTGCTTTGCTCCTGCCCTCCTAGACCAGCCCAGATACCACACTGATCTCGCGGGGGCTATCCTCTGTCCTTCCAATCCCCTTGCGTGCCTGGGGAGACTACTGCTGTTGTAAAGCATTTGGGGCCTGATGGCACATCTGGTAACTCTGAATACAATGACTTAACCCATTGCTTTATTTGAAATTAATCTCTTAATTTCCGTCTTTCCGGGCCTGTTTCAAGCAGAGATGCTTTGGAAGTGTTGTGTCGGGTTGGGGGTAAGTGTTAAGCTGAGGTGAAAGAATGATTTTGAAGTGAGGGAAAGCTGCTGAAATTAAAGACACTTGTGAAGACACAGCCATCGCGGAAAGTTTGCTCTCTCCGTACAGCGTGTTGAGGACAGTCTGTTGGTGTCCTGGGCACGGTCAGGCACTTGGTGCATTTGGAAGATGGGTTATCAAGGCCGAGCTGGCTCTGGCTGTCAATTACTGACCTTTGAGGTAATGTGTCCTTAATAGAAGGATGTGAGTACAGCAGAGGAGGAATTATTATTGTCATAACCATCTTTTCACCTCCTTTTGAGGAGGATAGGTCTATTAAAGGACATGTGCTCCAGCACAACTTGTCCTGCCCCTCCAGGAGGTGAATGCTGGCTTTTCCTGAAGGCAGTGCAGGGAGGAGAAGGAGCCCAAATGATCAGAGTTGCTGGTTTAATTCCTCCCTGCCCTGGTTCATTTTGCACCAGGGCTTATGTATTAAGTCCCAGACAGTGTGTTCAAGGAGTATTCAGGCTTGTCTGACAGAGGGGCAAGGTCTTGGGGACTCACAGCTGGATCCACAACATCTATTCTGCGTGAATCAACATGTGCATTGCAGAGGGATGCCTGGGACAGCAGCTCTGGTGATGAATTACGGAAGATGTGTGTCACATTTGGAGTCTGTTTCTTCCTTGTTGATGGGAAAACCTCCTGGTGATTAACAGGAGGCTCTTGCACCCAGTTTGCTTTCTCCAGGAATAGCAAATGCTTTACAGTAAGTTTCTCTGTGCTTCCTTATCAGAGAATCTGAAGGTCCTTTGCAAGCCTTTAATTAGTTCTTGGTTGGCCTTGTCATCTTCATGCCCACTGCCCTTCTGAGTGGCAAGATCAGTGAGCCTTGTCCCAGAGTGGAAATGTGGAAGTAGACGCATCTTAGCCAGAGCCCTTATGAAGCCGGAGGAGCTTAGAAAGCCTCAGGGGCTTGGTGACTGATACAACTAAGTGACTTGCATGGGTTCAGTGACCTGAGCAGGGCTCTGCACAGTTGCTTTAAAGGGATGCTGATCACTTTCAGCATGACCTGCTAATTATTAGAGCAGATGAAAGCCTTCTTTTTTCTTTTTAAATCCTCCTCCCCCTGCATGTTCTCTTCTCCCTGCTCTTTCCCCAAGTCCTTATCTAAGCTAATCAACATGACACAAACAGACGAAAAAGCACTATTAACTAGAAAGGAGCCAGCAGGCGTCTGGAGCCCCTCAGGAGGGAGTCGCCTGCTCTAACCCATTGCTTTTAACGGCCAAAGTGAGAGCTGCAGGGTCAGAACAGAAAAGGTTTAAGCTCCTTTCTTTTGAGGTCCTAATACGCAGTGACCTCTATCCTATGATGTAGATTTTGAGGAGGACCTATGTGTGGAATTCTGGTAGTGACGAGGGGTTTCCCAGATATCTGATGTATCCCTGATTAAAAATAAACTCCTATGAACACCTATATATCTTTCGTTAAGTTTCCCAAAGTTCAAGATGTATGGTTAGGTCCTTCAATGAGTCTTTCCGTCCCAAATGGGCATTTAGTGTCAATCCAGTGTCTCTCAGCAATAAAACCAGCAAGGGAAGGGTGGTGTTAACTTGGTGCAGAAGTAGTTCCTGTGATTGCATCTAGCTGGACACATGGGGTTTGTTTTTTCTCCCATATTTCAAGATTTCCCTGATCTAGAGTTGTGGCAGGGATTTTCCAGTGTCCTCTGCTCTGTTTCAGATGAATGCTTGAAAGTTGTGCTCGTGGTGGTAACGGAGTAGGCTGAGGACAGAGGACAAGCTCGCCTTAGGAATTTCAGCTGCGGTGGTATGTCGAAAGGAAGCTGAGCAAATGGACACGATGTTTAAATAGTGTGTCCTGAATTGCTTTCATTTGGTTCTTATTTTGTAAGCCATTGGCTGGGTTTTCTGTCCTTTCAGAAATCAGCAGCTTCTTATGAAATATGGAGCTGTTTAAAAACAGACAGCAGCTGCTCCATCCTTGCGTCAGCAAGGACTCGGCAGAAGGAAGGGGAATGGTAGACGGTTGTTTAGCTGTGATATTCTTCCCTTCATTGCCGTTGTCGTATTGTGTTAACAGAAGGTCTGATCAAATATACACCAGGAAAGTAAGACTTAATGTTTCTTTGTTCTCCTGGAATGGTGCTGGGAAGGGTGGGAGGGGGGAATGTTTGAATGAGACTTTTATTTATGTGGTTCAGATAGCTTGCCGTTGCTGTGTCGGTAGATACGTTGTTCTGCTCTTATTTCTTTGGCTGTTGGCTGCGTTTTTAGCTGGGAAAAGTCTTGGTTGGTTGTACAAAACCTCTGCTACGTGATACAGAAACAGCTTGGGGGGGGGGATAAGTATGTAACGGGAAGGGTATGCTCTACTCACGCTGCCTTCCTAACTTGTTTTAAACTCTTTTCTTTTAAATCTCAGTGAGATTATTTAAGAAAATAGAATGAAAAATGAGGAACATCGTTGCACAAGAGCTGGAAAGCACCCAAGTAGTTTGCTTACTGTTAAAATTGCGACATGACTGGAAACATTTGGTAAAGAAAAATTAATTGCCTGGTGTATTTGTGGTTTCCTGTTGAATCTCCATTTCTAGAGGAGGTTGAAAATCCCGTGGATGTTTCCTCAGATTACTAGATAGCATTGTACCTTGTGTGCATGATGAAAGACTTCCAGCAAAGTGTGCAGATATCCATGGCTTGCTATAAAAAGTCTCTCCCAGCTGGAACGTGACTCTTTGCTCCTTTTTAGTAGGATGGTTTGAGCAGAGAGAAACATGCACTGAAATTTAGCCTGGTCCAGTCTTACTTCACTGAAGGAAGTCTGAGTCTTAGGTCTTGTCTAAAAGCACCTGACCTGTCCTCGAGTTAGTGATACGGATGGGGTTTCTGTGCGCTTCTTTATGCCTTCATCCTTTTGGTAATGGTCTGCCAGCATGGACTTCCTTCCACTCTGAGAGTCACCTGAAGAAGGATGCTCCTGTGGCCCTTAGCCTCCAGGCAGACCTTTTAATGAGGTTTGATGCCATGGACAGGGCTGGCTTGTAAGGGAGGAGAGGGTCAAGCAGTCATTCAGCAGAGGAAGGGCTTGAATGTGATTAAAGATCTGCCCTGGCCCATCTCCGTGCTGAGGAGGGTGGTGGCATGGGCAGTGTCTGAGAGCTGCTGGGTGAAACCCTGGGCTGGAGACACCTGGTTGCAGGTCAGATCAGAGGACGGAAGCTCTCCTTTGGCTCACAGCCCCTGCTTCTGTCCTCATTTGATCAATCAGGAGATGTTTGTGTACGCAGAAATGTAACTCATGATGACACAGGGCTTAAAGTTGTGAAATCTTTGAGGAATTCCTGTGGGAAGGGAGGAGTTATCCCTCACATAATTTCCATGGGGAAATAGTTAATCTCATTAAACACCAGAAGTTGTTCTATAAAGCAAAGGCAGGGGCTGTGAGGGGAGCGTGGTTAACCATGTAGAATGGAGACAGGCTAACGCTCAGCAAGGACAAATGTAAATGGCATTTATAGCTGTGTATGAGTGTATTAAAGCTTTAATTTGCTGTCACTGATGGGGATCAAAATGAGCTCAGGGCGCTGAAAGCAACTTCTTGAGATGGGTATTGGTCCTACAACTGCAGCAACCTGACGTCTGAGAACATGCACAGTTGCTTAAAACCTGCTTCTGGTACCCTGGAAAAGAGTAAAGCATTGGGTTGTTTGGTATAAGCTGAAATAATGTGGTGTTTAAAGAAGTAATGCGCATCCTGTCCTTCAGCTTTCTGAAATCCCCTGTCCTGATCTGAGTGTGTGTGCTTGCTCGTGGGCTGGTGGGAGTTAAATCTTCCTCTTGCCTCAACTGTGGAAACGGTCTTCATTTATCATTTCCCAGTTTAGCTCTTGTATTAAAATTATAACAAGGCTGGGGTTTATTTTTGTCTTGTGTACATTTATCTCCTGTGTATCCTTGTGTCTATTATTAGTCCTGCTCCATTGCTAAATGGATTGGCCGAGCTCTTGGGGACAAAGTATTGAAGCATCTGACTAGTCTGCAATACCCCTCAGCCACTCTCTGCTTTTGCAGTATTCATAGTGACTGGGTTTACCCAGCGTTTGTCATAGCTTGCTTATTTTAAATGCTGAGGATGCAGTGGGCAGAGCCAGCAGATAGGAGATCTTAAAAGGCAGATCAGTTTGTAAGTGGAAGGAGGGAGGAGGTGGATGTGGACGGGAAGCTCCAGCTGAAAATAAACAGAAAGCAGTGGTGTGTGTTTGGGAAGTGTCTGAATTGTATGGCCAGGGCACAGCCCTCCTCTTGGTTTGCTTTTCTGTTTGGGTTTGTTCTCGACAGGATATTTCTGTTTCAGGCTGCATATAAGGGAATGTCGAATCCTCTGCAAGAGGGCTGGTGTGGTGCTTGGTTGGCTGTGGATTTACCCGTTCCTGAATGAGGAAAACATGGGAAACATGCTGAGTTTCAGCCTGGTTTCAGGATCCCCGTGACTACCACTTCTGGTCAGTGGCTGGACACTTGTCCTCAGTCTGTACCTAGCTTTTTGGCTTGCACAGGTGTGGTTTGTGTTTCTGCTGATCTTGCTCTCCTGTTTCCACATCCAGCCTGAGCTAGCCAGGTGTTTTTCTGGTCTTCCTGGGATTTGCTCTGTTCTGTGAGGTCACCATTGAGTACGTTCACTGTGTTCTTGCTTTGCTTGCAGGCCCTGCTTGTCCATGTGGCCTCGTGTATTTCCTGCAGTGATCTCCCAAGTCTTGGGAAGGTTCATAGCGTTCTGCATGCTGTAGTGCTTTGCCTCTGAGGATTAGTTGTGGGCGCTTTTTAAGTAGCCCAGGCAGTGCCTTTGGCAAGGGCATGGTCCAGAACTCACTGAAACAATTAGAGAAGACTTACTGGCATAGCATGGCTTGGGATCAGATTCTTGATTTGGTTTTTATTTCCTTCTAATTTGTTTCTCTAAAAGACATGATGAAATATTTCCCCCCACTCCCCTTTGGGCTTTTTGTTCGGTTGAGTGTTTTTCCCTTCTTTCCCCCCTCTAAGCTATCTGGTTACTAGCACAGATTTTTCTCCTTTCACAGCTATTTGCCATGTGCCAGTGCTGGGTGTGTGTAACCCCAGCGCTGCTTTGCTGCGGAGGGCTCCTTCAGCCCATGGGATACGCTCTGCTGCTGGCTTCCTTGATCCTGTTGGAGGGGCGCTGCCTGGTAGTGCACAGATCCTGAATGAGTTGTCTGTTTCCACCTCCTCTCTTTGTGTTACTCACCCAGCACCTTTCAGTCCCTACGTGTACATGCCACGTGCTGCCTTGTTTTGCCTGGGTTAGCAGCATTTCTGATGTTGGAGCCTGTTCCTAGGCCCATGTGAAGCTGCTTCTCTGCTGCAGGCTCCACTAGTAGAGGCAGGTATGCCCCGTGTGCCACTGTACCTGGGGTTGTGTGTGTGTGTGTGTGTGTGTGAAGGCTCTGGCTTGTGGAGCAAGAGAGTGATTTATCCCTGGCCCATGTAGCTGTTGGTGTAGGAGCCTGGGAGCTGTGTGATAGATCAAGCACATAAGGACTGAGCTGCCTCATGGGTTTGCTACCGTGGCTGCAGAATGACTTGGCAAGTAGGGGAGAGTTGCTCACACAAACCTGCTCCCACTAATTGTGAGGCTTTTGTATTTGGTTCTGGGCTTTAATTTTTTCCCCTACTTTTCTGAACTTCAGCGCGTGTGTGACTGAGCAGGGTAATGAGCTCTGCGACCTGCTGCAGGGAACCTCGCTGCCCTTTTCATGGCCTGGGTGCAGCAGAGCTGCTGTGAGCAAGCAGGCAGGAGTGCCGTGGACACAGCCCAGATAAGATGTTATCACCTGAACAGAGATGAAACCGCCTGTGCAGTTGACTGGGGTGTAGTTGGCTGCCTGCTGGGAGAAACCAGTCCTTGATCTGGTACCTCTCCCTGGGCAGGCTCCTCATGGGGACAAGGTGTACCTGGGGCAGAGCAGAATCCAGCCACACGCTTGAGCCTGTGTTCACTGGGGATGTCCACATGCCTTCTGGACCTGCCTCTTTCATCCAGTCACCTTCTTGCATGCTTCTGTTACAGGGAATACCTTAAGCATCCATTGCTTCATGGACTGCACTGTAATTTGGTGATTTTTGGGTTTTCTCTTCCAGCTGCCACTCCAATAAATGCTTCTGTGGCCGTGAAACTGCTTACAGGAGGAATAGGAGCAGCGTTGTTAAAGTTATATGGGCTTTATGGAAACAGAGAGGTTTGTCATGGTCTGCCAGCATGGTAGAGGCTGCTAAATGGGTGATATTCCCAGAGGCTGGGCTTGAAATCCTGCTCCCCGTGCAGCGAATGTAGGTTCCCCCTGACATTGCAGAGGCTGGCTGCAAGTGCCTCTTTCTCCAGTGAGAGCAAAAGTGAAGACTCACCTTGAAACAAGAGAGGTTATGGCAACAAGGCTCAGTGTTGTGGCTCCGGCTTTATTAGCAATGACCAAAGTTGTCTTTCTGTTGTATTTTTCTGGCGCTCATGGTGATTTTCTGTGGTCAGATCTGCCTTCCTTCTGGTTTTGTCCCTGTGAATGAACAGATTGTGTTTGGATCTGGCTTCCGTGCTAGAGTCTACTTTGTCCTGACACCCAGCATTGGATGCTGGTCTTGCAGTCTGTCCAGAGGCTGTACATGACCAAGTGTACAGTTAATTGCTTTGGAATTGTTAAAGGTCAAGGATATTATTGCAGAAGGTTCATCTAAAAAGGAAGAAAAAGCATCCTATGTGAGGTGCTGTTGGTGGGTCTCTTGAAATCCTGAGATTTGGAGTTTGAGAGGAAAAACTCATTGAATAATGTCTTAAAGCTGAATAAAGAAGTCAGTATTGAATGTTTTAATGTCTTGCAGATGCTGTGGGGTTGCAGGGTTTTATTTTAGATTTAACAATGGGAGTTGGAGTGGCTCCAGCACTGTAAAGAATAGTCTCTTTAATTAAGGGTTTAAGCTGGAAGAGCATGTGTAGCGTGATGCCATTTTAAAGTTTCAGCGGGGCTTTGTAGTTGTCAGTTGTTATTCCCCATCTTGGATCACACATCTACGTGGCTGGGGTCATGGTGGGGGTGTTCCTTGGCCGGAGGAGGGAGGTTGGTCTGTGGAAGGGCAGCAAGGTGTCGCCAGGTGGTTTAGCTCTGATTTTATTTCCTCTTTCCTGTGGCTCCTGATGCCCACTTTGGAGGTGCCGCATCTTTGCGGGCACATGGTGTATTACACCACACGTGCATGGTGCATTACACCACATGTATGGGCTGTATCACACCCACCATCAGCTTTGTTTTTCCCTAATAGTTCTTTTCAGGTGAGGGATAGGGTGTTCTGTAGCCGTGTTCTTAGATGTCATCATGGTAATAGGAAGTTGGGAACGAGGTTGTGGGATCAAATGTGGTCTGCTTGGAAAGGTGTCCCCAAGACCCACTGACGTTCGCTGGAGCAGCAGAGGATGAACTGAGGCTGTGTGTCTGCAGCATTTAGCAGGGCAGGATAGACCCCATCCCTACGCAAGTTGGAGGTTTCAGTTCTCTGTGGCTTGTTTGCCTGTTGTTTATGGGACGGAACCCAGAAAATTGGCCAATAAATATAAGAAATGAATTATTCTTCCCTAGAAACCGCAGATGTTCAGGCTTGTGTCCCTGCGTTCTCCTCTGGAAAAACAGCATTAAGAGATTTTAGGTGATGTCTCTTAACTTCAGCCCATTCTCAGCTCATGGACAGAGGTGAATGCTCAGTGCCAGTTCTGGCTCTCTACCCTGTATGGCTCTGTGGCAGCACAATGTGCGTTTTATTAAATCAGCGGCAACAACTGCTACTTTTGGCCACCTTGGACACTTTGCTATAAGAACCAGCATCTGCAGGGTTTGCTGCATCGTGGTTTGTGCTAAGATGAGGGCTTCACTCTCTTTTGGATAGTTGCTGTGAGAATTGGGCTGTTCTATGGCGTTAGGAAGTGCAGCCTCATAGCAAAGGCTGGGCAGCTGCCAGCCGGACGAGTACCAAGGAACCTTTATGGTTTGCACTTAGTATCTCCTAGTATGTTTATCCCCATAAAATAATGAATTGAACTAGAGCTCCCAGCAATGTTATCACCTTTGCACATTAAACGATCATAGTCATGTGCTCTGACTTAATGAGATTTAGAAAGAAACATTCTTTTTGTGTTTGCCTTCTGGTTTTCGAGTGTTAAAGGCTCCCCTGGGCCGTGCAGTCAAGCCTTTTGCTGAGATCCCGGGGCAGCCTGTGTGCGGAGGGCTGGCCCTGGAGACTCAGCAGCCACCAATGCAGAGCAGGAGCTTTCCCAGAGCCATTGCCAGACTTGGGAGTTGATCGTGGACGCTGGCAGCACTATTTTGAGCGATGGGAAGGAAGTTGACTGTGTATTTGTGGTGGCCTTGGCTCTTCTATCTCTTAATTTTCTCTTTAATTTCTATTGTTTTCTTTGCTTATTCGCTAACTTGCAAAAATTCAGCAAATGGCAGAGGATCTCCCAGCCCTTGGGTGACTTTTAGTCAGAGCTGCAAGCGAGCCAGCACATGGCAGCAGCACTCGCTGAGCTCCTGCTCAGAGGTGTAAACAGGATGGGTGTGACAGACCTGCTGGCCTTCAGGTGATCAGGGTCTAGAGATAGTAGGGTCATCCTGGCCAGCTTTGTGTGTGTATTAAGGGTAAATATTAACTTTGCATGATCTTGGGGGCTGCTGCATGTTTGCGTTAGCTGCTCATTTTGCTCGGATTTGGTTAAAATTCAGTCATGAGGCTCCTTAACTTCATCAGTCTTCACTACACCATGGACTTGAATAATGTCTTGGATGTTGTCTCTGCTGAGTTTTGCTGCTGGTCCTCAGTCTTGCTGGGGTGTATCAGTGCTTTTAACTCATTCAGCATCAGACTGAGTCCAAACTGTGTGGGAGGTTGCCCCATACTGGCACAGGGTACAGGCCATCTCAAGTTCAGCTGCTTCCCCAGGATATCCCTGCAGTGCGTCCTGAAAGGACGGATGAGCTCTCCCAAGACTTGCTGAGAGAGGGTTTGTAAAGCATCTCGCTTCCCTGCAGCTCTGCAAATCACACCCAGAGCCCCACAAGCCTCATCGCTGCGGGGGCAGTGACAAAACTGCACGTACAAGTGTTTTGCTGTTTGTTTTCTCTTGAGCTAAGCTAGTTGAGAAGAGAACCCTGTGTGCAGCAGAGCGAACGTACCTGCTGAGTAGCACTGAAACAAAACTGGGAGAACCCAGACATCGTGCCCAGTCTGTGGCAGGTCCTGCAGGTGCTGCACGGGTGAAAAGTCAACAAATCCGTTAAATAGGAACCTGTCCCTGTGTGCCATCCATGGGAAGGGCAGCATCCATCCCTGCATCACCACTGGTGATCCCAGACATCGGATGATGCCGGGCAGAGGTGCGGGAAGGGAAGGGTTAAAGGAGGCGAGGTTGTCAAGTTGGGTTAGCCATCAGATAGCTAATATTTTAGAGGTTTTTCAGAGCTAAGCTATAAAAAGGCCGTAGCAGTATTTCAACTCGCCCATTGTCTGCTGGAAGCCAGCCAGCGTTGCCATGCCGACGAGGAATTATTACTTGCTGCCAGAGCTGGAGGAAAAGCTCATACTTTTGGCTTCAAAACAGGAGGGGTGGACTTATGTAATCCACTGTGTTTATAGGCTGAGACTGGCAGGAGCATTGAGAAATAATTACAGGCTTTCCATTTCATTTCCAGCTTGGTTTTGAAAGCTGTGTGGCCTCTCTTTATTTATTTATTTTGAAGTTTGAGAGGGTGGCTGCTAAAGATGCAGGAGGTGATGCGGGGATGCTGCGAAGGTGAGTACCCCTCCGCTTCCCTGCCCGGGCTGGCCGGGCTGCTTTTGTTTTGGTGGCGTTTTTGTCTGGAGAGCTTAAACTAGGCCACAGAAAGAAGTTGCTTTGGAAAACTGGAACTTGGCCGGGCAACACAGAAGCAGTGTTTAGTGCTGGAGGCTGGGAATCCACTTTTGCGGTTGCCCGGAGGTGGCTGGCGCTTGCAGACAGAGGTGAAGTGTGGGGTTTTGTGAGCTCCTGCTGCTTTCCGAGGTGATTTTATCCCTCCAGCCCTGTTGGAGTGTGTGGGTTTTTTTTTGGGGGAGGGCAGCAACAAGGAAAAAGGAGAGGAAAAAAGTTTTAGGTGTTGTTTTTTCCCCGGAACATCTTGGTCTCGCACATGGCTCCGTCGGCTGGAGAGGGATTTGTCAGTGTGATCAAAGCAGTTTTGCTGATGTTTTCGTGCTTTTGAGAGGTGAATTCCAAAGTTTAGCCTGTAATTAATGTGGGTTTGTTCGTCCTGGGAACAGTCAGCAGATGATGCTGTAATTTGGGTTTGCCTGAAAAGCAGTGCGTGGTGTGTTTTGACTTGGGGCAGGCTGGTGGGAGTTTGCAGCTGCTGTTTTTGTGCTGGCTGTCGCATCAAGGGAGTTAGTGCTGGTAAACTCTGCTCACAAGACTCAGAGGTTGGGTGGCTCTGCTGGTTGTGCTCCTGTTAGTAGTGGGGAGGATGCTTCTAGTGTGCTGGGAATCCTTTGCCCAGGAGGGATCATGGCATTGTGGTCACAGCTGAGGAGGGGGGATGCTGCGGGTAGGATCCAAGCTGGGATTGCTCTGCCTTGCTTCTTCCTGCTCTCTTCTCCTTGAGGAAATGGGAGTGTTACAACTGACTTTTACATCTCTGACACTGGGTATAAAGCTCCTAAGAGTGGACAAAACCCTTTTTTGGAGGGGATGCAAAGGAGTATGCTTTGAAATGCTGCAGACTTGCTGTGGAGGTTACAAAGGTGGCTAGAAGCTGCAGTGTGCTGTGATTGATTTATTTTATCTAATGCTTTCTTTCATTGCACAGTGCCCTGCTAAGGAGTTACGTTTTCACTTTGTGCTAACCTGACTTTCTGCTGTTGTTATATGGTGTCTGCAGCTTAAATATCCCTCCTGCTGTGTCAGCATGCTCTGGAGATCAGCATGGTGTTGGCTGGAATGCTTAACTTCTGAGACACTGCGCTTCTTCGGGACAGTTACAGTCCCACATGAACGTATTTGGTCCCTAACTTGAAACATAGGGGTGCATGGGTGGAACTAATGCGCATGAGAGGTTGTTAAGCTCATACTGCAGAATTAAGCTGCTTTTTCCGTAGTTTCATAGCAAAAACTTGGGAGAGTGGTGGCACACTGAGTCAGGAAATGTCCCTTGAAACGCCAGTCAGTCCTGCTGTTATCAGAGACACAGGGCTGTGTGCACAAAGTAAGTCAGTAGTTTGATGATCCATCATACAGCTCTACCTCCTACCACAGATGCTGTTGGACTCGGTGTGAGTTAGATTTGTTACTGCAGGGCTTTTTCTGTGTGTGTGTTTTTTTATTCCCTTCCTCTGGGATTCATGCCAAGATGAACTGTATGTTCTGTTCTTAAGAGCTATGAGTAATGTATGTGTGAATCTATAACATAAGTAATACGAGCATATAAAATGTGTGAGTATGCAGGATTCGTGTATCCTGTGTCTACACAGCGCCGCACACATGCTGGATGTGCGCTCAGAATTAGGGTGTGATACATGTCTGGGCAGAATTAATGACATGCCTTGCAGTTCCTGCTCGCTGCAGAGCCCTGATGGCCTCATCCCAGCCAGCCGAAATCCCACTCACCAGCTATGGTTTGCCTATTTAATTGCCCATTTGGAAGAGTTACAAATTAAGGGTTGGAATTGCATGTGCAGCGGAAGTCAGCCTTAATGAAGACAAGGGGAGATGCTGGCACTGCTGCCTGATGTTCCTCGAGTAGTGCGGTGTCTTGGGGCTGTGCCTTGGAAGCAGGGATACAGGGATGCTGGGGGGTCCTACACCAAGTCGATGCTGCTGCAGGAGCCGCTGTACAAGTGATGCACTCCAAGGCAGGCCTGGTGCTTCTAATGGGATATTTTTTTCCCCCCTCTTTTAGATGAATAAATGGGTTTTCTCTCATAAATTATTATTTTAATGTGAAAAATGAGAAGGTGGCACGTAGCCAGCTCCCCCGCCTCGCTCTTCCCCACTCCAATGAGGTCATTGCCTCTTAAAGTTTATACCACGCACTGCGAGATGTGGCTGGAGGAACAAGAAGGCAACAAATGTCTCTCTGGGGTGGGTGGGAGTGATGGCCACCAGCCCCTGACACATTAGTGAGCTGTGAGTGATGCCTGCGCAGGATTTGTGTGTGGGGAGGGGGCCTGCCTGGGGAAACCTGGCAGGATGCAGATCCTGGTGGGAGGGGAGAGAGCTGGTCCCTGTGGTGCAAGAGCTGGGATGCTTTGGATGCCGGTCCGGGGGGGTGGTTGTGCTGTTCGGTGGGGTGCTGGAAAGAAGGAGTTTGTGTGTGAAGGGCTGGGTGCGTCCTTAGGTGAAATGGGATTGGCAGCAGTACTGGTACTCCTTGAGTTTGCTCCTTGAGTACCAGTACCAGACGAGTACCAGATGCAAGCTTGCTCTTGCATCCATTTACTTTTCCTTGGGAATTTCCTCAGTGCTGTTTTTGCAATGGGGTTATGAGAGTTTGACCCAGTGAAGGATATCTCCAGGACCTTTGTGTCCCCTAGCTGAGCGGCTGTCTGGAGGAGTTGTGTTTCTCCCCCTTGAAAGCCATCCTGAGCTGCTTGTGGATTCCTGGGCTGTTGTTTTCTCCTGTCTGTCCCCCTTCTATAGTGGATATCAATATGGAAATGGGTGCACCTGGACCATGAAGTGGTCCTTGGAGCTGCCCTAGAGCTGTAGTTCAGGAGCGTGGATTTTGAGGGCTGTGCAGATCCACTCTTCCGCCTTTGCTTAGCTCTGAGTTTGGCTGGAGCTTGCTGTACTAGAGGTGGTCAGGAAGAGGACCCTCTATGCATCTTTAGCTGGAGTTGTCTCGCTGCTCCATCGTTGCTGTGGGAAGGGGCAATGGGCTGGGTCCAGTCTGCATGATCCCATCTTTGCTGCATCAGAAAGGAGTTGTGGGGCAGAAGGTGTGCGGATAACGGCGAGAGAAAGCGAGGGAGATGGACAATCACTTTTATTTTAAATCAATGCATTTGAAAGCCCCTGGCAGAAAGCCCTGCACTGGGAAGAAGCGTTGGTTTGCTTTTACAGCTTCATCCCCCAGTGTACTCATGCTGTAGGGTGCTATACACAGCCATTGCTGTCAGCAGGGGGTTTCAGAGGTGGGTTTATACAAAGTGAGCCTAGGAGGAAGCTGTGAAAAGGTTAAGGAGAGGGAAGAGCATGGAGGAGGCAGTTGAGATGTTGTCTGCACTCTGGGAGGTTTCTGAGCAGAGAATAAACACCAGGACTGATGGATGAGCCAGCTTCTGCAGTGCTTTGCAAGGACAGTGAAGATCTGGGAGATGGTTCCACTTGCTGGTGTGGGGAACTAACATCCTTTCTTAAAGGAAGCTAACAGGTAGCTGTTCCATATATAAATGAGTACCTGAGGGCCCAGGGTACACCAGTGTCAGCACATCTAAAGCTTTCTGGCGTTGGCTTTGGTCTTGTGTGGGTAGGTTCAGCTCTGATCTTCCCTTGCACCAAGGATGGAAATGAGGAAGTGCCGTTAGAAGTTAGTACCAGAGGGAACCTGGGGAGGGTTCCAATGTGCTGCTGTGCATTTAGGCATGAACTTCAAAAAAAAACCCCCAAAACCCCACTTTAAAATCACTGTTGCACCATTTAAGCATCCTGATACTTGCAGCTGCTCCTGCGCTGCTGCATCCCAATGATACCTTATGTTCACTTCATCTTTGTCTTTCTGCTTCTCCTCAGCAGCCTTGTTGATGGTTTTTTTGTTCCCTGTCAACATGATACAATCACTCCTTGTTAGCCTATCTTGCTCTTTCCTCTTTCAAGGAAGGGAAGGAGCAGGGCAACCAGATCTGATAATTCCAGTGAGCAGAACTGTTCCCCTGAGCCCTTTATAAAGAAATAAAAAGGCTCTCCTTCTCTCTGCTTCTCTTTGAGTACAAGCACTTTACCCTCTTGGATTCCCTGCAGGCTCCTCACACTGCTAAAATTGAAACATCAAGATGTCTGAGGCAGCAGGAATTACCATCAGTGTTTTGACACCTGGAGGTACAATTTCTATTAGCTTTTATATAAAAACAACACCAGTTTTGCCAACAGAGTTCTTGTTAAATAATGCATGAAGACCCCGCTCCTGACAGGCGGTATTTTTCTTTCACTTCCCTGGACTCTTGGATAATGGCTTAATTTTTGTGACCATTGAGGAAGAGATACACACTCACAGACAGAAATAGATATATATGGACACGCACGTGCTTAGCTCCAGGTAGTGAGTCAATTATCCTGTTTGCTAATTAACATGGAGAGATGGGGAAAGTAGTCAAAGGTTGGTGTGTTAAGTTTTGGATCATTGTTTTATGTTTTGGAAGCAGCAAAACCCTCTTCCTGAGACATTTGCTGATAAATAAGGCTGTTTATATGGGATATAAGAGACCCCCGGTGGGTCTGAGTGTCCTCAAGCAGAGATGGGCGCAGGGTCATCAGCAATAAGAAATGGGTAGCTTGAGTGTTGGCTTAGATGGTGCTTGGCATCAAGCATATGCTCTGTGCTTGCTTTTGGGGGAAATGAAGTGAAACAGAAGGGCACAGCATGTGGATGTGACTGCTAATAGTGAGAATCAAAGTACAGTTTTGACATCTCTAACCTAATAAGTGGTGCTGCGCGTGAGAGCCTGCTTATTTTCCTTTTTACCATGAGATGCTTTGACAGAGGAGTAAAGTCCCATTTTGACATTTCTGTCATTTTAACTAAAGAGAGAGATTACAGTAAATTGGATTAAGTGAAAATCTTCTTCAGATGTTTGTGGTTTGGGCTGATTTATGGATAGATGTCATTTGCACGTCATTCTGCTTTTTTAAAGCATCTGCTTGATGGTTGCTCTAATGCTGTTGCTGCAAATAGCCCGTGCAGAGGAGGGAAGGCTGAGCAAGAAGCAGTTACCCGTGACACATCCAGTGCTGGTGTGTGGCATGGGGACAGCAGAACACTGTCCTTCTCACGTTCCCAGCCGCATAGTGCCAGATTCTGTAACGGGTGCTTGGTTGTCATTTGAGTTCCTGCTACTAAACTTCGATATCTTCCATTGAGAGCCATTTAAATGGGCGTTTCTAAGTGGTTTTCCCATCCTGGAGAGAGATGCTTCAGCACACACATTCCTTATCGTGCTCTTGGCAAATCTCATGTTGTTTGTTCCCCTGCAACCAGGGATGAAGATGTTCTTGGTTACACTCGTGCAAAGCCTCCTAGTTGTGGAGTCCTTCACTTGCCATGAGTGTGTGTGTGACTTTTCCAGGAGCCAGAATATTCCCATAAGCGTGTGCTGGCTCACTGACATTAGCAACAGCACGTGAAAATACTGTGTCCATGTGCTTGATATTTCCAAAAGATAGTGTTGAAAGTTCTCCCATTAAATTAACAGCGTGAGACTTCTTAAATACATACGTCCTTCGTGGCTTCCTCTACCCAGGCCGCTGGTTCCACTTGGAAAGTTGCATAATCTCTTGTGGATGATGATGTAATCAGCACTGTGATCAGTGATGTCATTGATGGAGTAGTCCCCTATTGCCTGGTTCAGTGATGAGTGAGATGAGATTGAGGTCTTTGTGCAGATGGTGATGGGAAACCGGGAAGTCTGCATTCGCATCCCTAAATGGTGTTATTTGCACGTATAGGTTTGAATTTCTAGCATCATTTTGGAAGATTCTTGTGATCCACACTCAAAATACTAGATTTGCAGCTAGGTGTAGAGGCTTATGCATTGTAGTTGTGGTCTCTGAAAGCTTATTTTCACTTTTGATGTTGGCTTGAAGCTTTGCACCCACACCAGGTGTATGTGGTAGCTGTCTGCCAGTGCTGCTCCTAGGACTGCCTCTGCCCTGTGTCTAGTGGAGGAAGTGCTGGCTCAAGGGAGCTTGTGTTGGGCTGGGAGTTAGAATACAGAAATTACCCTTAATTCCCTGATGGAGTTGGGTGTCTTATCCTGTGTCTGTATTGGTTTCTAACATCCTGGTGCAGGCATACGCTGCCCAGATGTAAGCTGCAGGTACAGAGAAGTACCATCGGAAGCGGAGTGCATCAAATCCTGGCTCCTTGGCGTGAGTCAGCAGGTGATGCTTCACATCTTCCCTCCAAACCGAGCCCCACTGGTTTGATTGGCAGCATCTCAGTGCTGCCTGGGTTTTCCCATGCTGTTGTTGACACCAGGGCTGTGGTGTTTTGTGCTCTCCCTCTGCGGTTTGTGTTGTCCTTGCAGTTAAGAGATTTGCCTTTTGCTGTGTGCGCATTTCGTGCCTTGCTGGTGACTCAAAGAGCAGTTCTGGAAATATTTTCTGTGTTATTTTTTTGTGATATAAATATTAGTGGAAGATCACACCACTGAGGGAAGATAAATCTGTAATCCTGCTTAGTGGCTGATCTTATCTGAGCTGAGTAGCTCTCGTTGCATAAGGGATAGTGACCTGAAATCATCTTTGTCAACCAGCAGACAGGATGGGGTGTGTTTCATCACTTCATCACACACATGGGAGTGCTACAGACTTAAAATGGTTTATTTTGGTAGGTTTACTTTTAAATCTGAATACCTCTCAACAGCTGACCTTTAGGTTGGTGTGTCAAAGAGAACAGCAGTGCCAGGAGGTGGGTGATTGTAATGCATCAGTCTGTATTAAACAGGATTTCTGCATCTCTTGCAGCCTGGCTGGCTTTTTGGGATTGCTAAGAAGTATTTATAAAGGTTACCTGTCATGAATGATGAGGAGCAAGCAGAAGAGCTTGATCACAGCCCATCCCAGGGATGTTGGGGTGGGAGTTCAAGGGGCTGCTTTGGCACTGGGGAAGGGCTCTGCTCCATCTCTTGGCATCATGCTCCCACCACTGGATGCCAACAGAGGGTAGGTGGGCGAGCAGGAGGGGAAGAGCTGCTGCTTGTAAGAAGTGAAGAATTAAAACCATCTGCTCCAGCTGTGTGCCTCTGCTTATTGTTTTTAGCTTCTCTCAGTAAAGCAAATGAGGAACTGGAGGTGTGTTTCTTGGCAGGGACCTTGTCTTGCTGGAGTTGAAGAGGTATTTCCCTTTCTGCTTGGTTGGCTCGCTCTTCTGCCATCTCTCCCAGACACGTAGCAGCCCCAGGTTGAGCTCAGGTGAGACATCTGGTCTCTCCCTGCAGGGGAGGATGGTGGTGGGATAGCTTTTCTTCTTTCCTCCTCATCCCGTCAGAAATGCTACACTAAACACCTTAGTGTTACGAGCTCCAAAGATATGAGGCTTGCTTGGTCACCTTGCCTGTCTGCTTTCAGAACCCTCCCATTGGAGGCAAGAGCGCAGACTGGTTGTGTGGTGGCAGTGGGGAAAGAAGAAGAGGTGGTTTTTCTCTCTGGTGTGGGTGAATTGGTGCTGTCTGTGATGGATTCTTGCTGCGACAGGCTCTAAATGGGAACTCCCAGGGGAAATTAGCCTGCAGCTTTTGACTTTATTAAATATTCTCCAGTGCCATCCCAAAGGACCGCTGTTTAGTGCTCTGCAATGTTTCCTCTGTATTTTAAACATCACCTACATGAAGTGTGACAACGCATGGACCATATTTACATTAAAGTCTATGTACGAAGAGTTAAGAAATGATAGCTAATGCATTCTGTTCTTCACGTCTAACATGATGATGTCTTATAGATAGGTATGAGAACCTCAGCTGGAGATACTGCAGATTATTATAAAGTCCAATAGCTTACTTTAATATTATGGCTTATAACGATTGATTTAGCCATTTATTAAAACACCTATTTAATGATTGATTAAAGTCTTTTTAAACTATTTGTAAGTTTTACAGCGTGACCTGATGCATTATACCTCCATTAGCGCCTAGCTAATAAAATACACTGTGGCGTTAAGTTGCAAAGTTCAATTTTAGGCCTTAGATGTGTTGAAGTTTTAAGTACCTTGTTACAGATTATTCCTGGTGTATTTTGAGGCCCGGAAGTGCAACGTGTTCCTCACAGGGACCTGGCAGGGCTGTGTTTGCCTTGTGGGTCTCTTGTCTGTTGGGACGGACCCTGTATGCTTTGGCATTACTGGCCTGTGTAATGTCATCGCCTGGTATTGAGTACCCTGATAAAATGCTCTCTCCCCGCTCTCAGTGAGAAGCGGGTCCATCTTGTGCTTGGCAGATCTGAGAACCAGCAAGCGATGCTTCTGCTTCTGCCAGGTGCCTGCGGACACTGTCCTTGGGAGCAGCTTTGGAGGAGCTTTGTGCTGATGCAGGGCAGAGCCCTGATAATGCCATCACTGTTACACAGATCCCAGCTGAGTTGGCTCCCTGCTAGAGCAGGTGAGGTCCTCTCTGGGCTGTGCTAAGGGAGCTGAAAATCCCAATGGGAGGAGGATGGCTTGTGTGGAAGGACGTGATGCCAAAGATGAAGTCAGTTGAAGAGGCTGGGGTGGATGTGGGAGAGGGGAAGGTTGCCCTGATAAAGAAGAGGTGCAGGCTAAGCTCTGCATCCTGCTTTGCATCTAGAGGTGTGTTGGCTTCTGGGTTTTCATAAAATGGTTTGGGTTGGAAAAGACCTTAAAGATCAGCTATTCCAACCCCCTGTTCCCTGTACCTTCCACTGAATCAGGATGTTCAAAGCCTCATCCAACCTGGATTTACCTTTCTTTAGCCAAGTACCAAAATCAAAAGGTAGATTGTGCATGCTTGAGATTACAGGGAACATGGTGGTTTTTAAAGTCTGCCTCCTTTGTCTGTGCATAGGAGCATTTTTTCTATGGACTGCTCAACTTTCCATTCACTGGAGCTGCCCAGAGCTGGCTGCTGGGCTGAGCTGTGTAATGGGATATGTGAATCGCAGCAGGAAACCTGCTCCAGTTTAAGCAGCCCTGATTTAAAAGCAAATGCAGTCAAACCAGTACAAACTCCTGCATGGAGGAATTAAAACTGCTTTGTGTCCGATTGATGTCACTTCTGCTCCGGTCACTAACTACTGCTGAGGGATGCTCAAGTAGACAATGACTAAAACCTGATTTGTTGAGCGACAGACGTGTCTGCTCTGCCCTTCTCATTGGGCTTTAGGAAGCAGGTGAAATTAGGGAAGGAAGGGCTGTTAATGTGCAGACTTTTCATCTGTCCCCGCTCCTGCCTGGCAAGTGACTTTCTGCTGTATATGGGTAAGTGATTATAACATCCCAGCCTGGTTTGGGTTGAAGGGACCTTAAAGCTCCTCCAGCTCCAACCCCTGCCATGGGCAGGGACACCTTCC
>WYDI02025353.1:0-14512 GCA_009867235.2 Psittacus erithacus | reverse complement strand
CTTTATCCACCGAGTGGTCCACCTATCAAATTGATGTCTCTCTAATTTAGAGAGAAGGATGTCGTGTGGGACAGTGTCGAATGCTTTGCATAAGTCCAGGTGGATGACACCCACTGCTCTACCCCTGTCCATCAGTTCCGTAGCCCCATCATAGAAGGCCCCCAGACTGGTCAGGCAGGATTTCCCCTTAGTGAAGCCATGCTGGCTGTCCCCAAGCACCTTGTTGTTTTTGATGTGCCTTAGCATGTCTTCCGGGAGAATCTACTCCACAATCCTGCCAGGTACAGAGGTGAGACTGACTGCTCTGTAGTTCCCTGGGTCATCCATTTTCCCCTTGTTGAAAACTGGGGTTATATAAATCGCAGCAGCATGGGAAGGTGGGGCATGGAAGGCCCAGGACACACAAGAGGAGTGACAGGGCCCCAAGGGGCTGGGGCTTACCACAGCTCTCGCCACCACCAAGAGAATTTGACAGGTCAGACACTTCTTTCTCCTCGTCTCTTCCCTTTCTCTTCTGTAACTCCAGTCACCAGGCTGTCCTCCACCTAAGAGAAAAAGTGGGTGTCTCACAGATCTTAGGAGACAAAACTTCCTAGACATGCTGCCTCACATGTCCGTGAGATACATGTCAATGTTAGTGACGCATACAGACCCCACTGTGCATGTCAGTGGTCTGAGCTGCTGCAGACAAGGATGTGTGATCCTTCCTCATCCAGAGACAGGCTCCCTCTTGCCTGCACTGGGAAGCACCTACTGGCTGGGTGGCCTTTGATTTCATCTTCTTTAACTTTCTTTGGCCGCTCCAGCTTCAGCTGTGACAGCTCCCATCCACAGCCAGAATAAGCGCTCCCCTGTCCTTTTCACCTCCACAAAGTGAGGAGAGCAAACCCGGGCAGAGACAGCTCATGCAAGCCTGAGGTGAATGCAGTCAAGCAACACTCCCAGGGGTGGAACGGACACCCGCATCCTTAGCGTGGCCCCTGAGAAAGCCAAAGAAGCAGCAACTGTTGTTACTATAGGTCACCCCCGATGGAGACCCTCCTGCTGGTGCTTCTGGCAGCATGTTTGAGGTCTATCTGGCTGCTGTCACCTCAGGACTTGAGGGAGGACTGGGCCCACGGGAAAAGCTTTTGGGAAGCAAACAGCACCCACCAAAGGGTCTCACTTGCCTCAACAGTGGCTTCAGCCCTCACACGCCACTGGCAGCACCGAAGACCACTATGCTGCCACGCTGCTGCTGAGCACCGCGCATGCGCCTCTCGGATTAGGACAGGAAAGAGGCACAAGCAGCAGGATGGAGGGCAGGCTAAGAGGGGCTGGAAAGGGGTAAAGAGGAACTTCAGCGGGAAGAGGTAGAGGGACAGGCAGAGGAATGTGGAGGTATAAGAAAAAGGGAGGAATGAACAACCGTGCAATAGAGCAATGGAAGGAGAAAAAAGGAAGGTGAAAAATGCTGGTGCAGGGTATGAAGTATTTTGATGCTGGGGCTGAGTGTATCACATGAGTACTGGGGGCTTTGTACAGGATTTATGGATGGTTTCAGAACTTTTAGGGCTGTTTTAGTGGTGTTGGGGGAGAAGCATTTAAGGTGGAAGGAAGCAGGTTGCCTCAGGGGGTCAGCACAGAAGTCCCACCCCACAGAGATGCTGAGCGTGTGTGGGTCCTGTGGTTGCCTGCGTGCCGGTACAGAGCACAGGACACACAGGCCCCAGTGCCTGGGGGCAGGCTGAGGGAAAGCTTTACTTGCTTAGAGGGCCACCAGGTACTCGGCGGTGGGGAGATGGTTTAGATGGTTTTTACTCTGTCTGCTTACTTCCCCAGTTAACAGTTCACTGGTAACTCTCTCAGGGTTGCAGTTATTGTGCCTCGATCAACCATTCTCAAATCTGCTCGATCGTTCAGCTTTAAACTCCCTTTCGCCTGGACAGCCATGTCAGATAGGTGCCCCGACAGCACCATCCTGTTACAGGCCCTGCCCGCTGCTCCCGGCTGTCCGTGTCCCCAGCGCCAAGACAGCAGGGCCCTCACGGCAGGACAAGGCTCGGAAAAGCACCCCGCCCATCGCGCTCCCGGCGCAGCCAGGCTGAGCTGCTGTGCCGAGCTGCCTTGCCCTGCCGCCACCGGAGGCCGGGAACCATCCGCAGCTACCGCAGCATCCCACTCCCTTCACCAGTGCCAGCGCAAGCGCTGGCCGGAAGTGAGGTGTCGCTGCAGGGGCATGGCGCAGGAGGGGAAGCGGAGCTGATCCTCCAGCGCTGAGCCTGTCTGCCACAGCGAGAGATTCGGCCCTCACTGCAGCACACGGAGGAAGAAGCGCGTCTGCGGAGGCTATCCATGCCAAAACAGTGACGAAACAGCACAGCTCTCGGAGGCAGGGTTGCGGAAGGTCAAGTTTTATATGAAACCAAAGAAAAATAAACCTTAGGTACAAACAGGTAACAAAGTTCATATGGAGGACAGTTGCATTATTTATCTACAATAGTAAACAATACAAAGAAATGAGATATAAAAGATTTCTTGGTCAAAAGCTTATGCATTTGAGACACCTATGCCCTTATCACAATAGTAATCAAATACAAAGAATGAAAGTGTAAAGCTTTCTGGCTTTCAAAAGCTGCCTTGATCATAAGACAGAAGAGAGAAAAACAAAACAAAAACCAACCAACCAACACTCCAGCAGCTATCTGGCTTGCTCTCAGAACAGATAGCAGCTGAACAGCACAAAGACTTAGAAAAAACTGATGCTCTGCCACTAAGCATATTTGCTATGAGTAACAGGGGACACGAAAAGAACACAGCAGATACTTAAATCTTTCCTTAGTTACCTGTGTTTTGAAGAATTCTGTCTCTGGGAGAAGTAAGGTCAGTTTGCAAACACTAAGAAACAGAGTCAGAAATAAAAAAATAATCTCACAGATGGGGTAATTTGGTATTTGTTGTACCGTGGAGTGACCGAGAACAATGTTCCTGAGGATGAAAACCAAACTCCATCCCCAGAGTGCCCTGAAGCCTGAATATCTCCAGGAACTACTTATAGCCCTGGGGCTTCCCGCTGCCCTCATGTTCTCAGTTGGTATTTCTCTGAGGGAGAGGGAGGCTCTCATGAAGATACTTCATGCTCCCATGCTCCGAGAAGTCAGAAACAACATGATTGTCCCCCCTCAGCAACCACTTCGTAGTTAAGAGTCCTTCAATTCCCACTGGTCCACGTGCATGGATACGAGAAGTACTAATTCCCACTTCAGCACCTGCAGGAAACACACAAGATAAAAGGTAGTTAATCTTCGGAAGATGTTCCCTTCATACTTAGGAGTTTTGCACCTTCATGTAAAACCAGCTGCCTCTCAGTGTGCCTTTCTTGGCTCCCTCCAAATGCTGCAAGTAACGTTTACCTGATTCAAAAGTTAGAGGAGCTTAACTATTACAATATAACTTGTAATGTTTATACTTCTGGCTGCTACAGTGTTACTTTTAGAGAGAACCATGTGAAAGAAAAGGTACCTCTCACATGGATCTTAGACTTACTTCCTGAGGGTTTAATCCTTTTTTGTTTTTTTAATTTTTAAACACTACATTAGTCACAATTGTAATCTCATCTTCTGTCCTTTTTAATCACGTTGAGGAGGTACTGCAAGACCCTAGCTAGAATTTTTTTAATCCAGTAGAACACTGTATGTTCCAGCTGACACAGTAACAGCCTGCTATGGAGATTCCTGAGTTTCTGCCTCAGGAAGGATTGTTTCCCTTGTATTCTGCAATCACAGTAGGTGCACCTCTTTATTTAAGCAACACATACTCTGTTTGTTCCCACCTTTTGTTCTTCAATACTGCAGGGCTGGCACACCAGACAGCAGCTCAGTCAGCCCAGCAGGAATGAAAATGGCATTCCTTAGAGCATCATTACAAAGATAAGCAAAAGAAAAACTGTTCACTAGTTTCAGATCCTGTGTTGCATTGTTCTAGCATTATGTGCATACAGCATACTTTATTCTGACTGGACAGAACTTCAAAGGATCCAAAACATCTTTGCTTCCTATGCTAAATTAATCTAGATAGTCTGTGTAGCAGTATTAGCTGGTGCTGACAGGAAAGAGATACTAAACTGTCTGTTGTTCCAGATGGATGAAATGTCCAGGCTTCAACTTTTCCTATGGTCCTTTTCCTGAAAACCTTTTATTAGACAATAAGATAAGAGACTAATTCTGCCTTCCAGGATTCAGACTGCTACACTTTTCATACAACAGCAAATCCTGTAGTCACATCCCTGCAGTATTTTCTCCCTTACCAAGTCCAAATCTATAGCCATCAGAGAATCGGGTGCTGGCATTCCAGAAAACACACGCACTGTCCACATGCTGGAGGAAGAACTCTGCTGTTTTCTCTGGGAAAGAGGCAGAGAAAAATAAAATCTAGTACATAGAGAATGATCATGCACTCTAGTAAACACAACATAGTACAGTGAATGGGTAACAATACAACTTTCACATGGAACCTTATCAGACAGTATTTAAGGAGCCTGGGCTAAGACATGTTCATTTATACCTTCTTCACAATACGCTTATCAAGTAGACACAGCTGCAAATGTTACAAGAAGCTTGCAAAGACTAGAAGAAAGCAAAAGCGCTCCAATTCTAATCACGTCTTGCCCAGAACCTGCAAACCAGGATATTTCTATGACTGGGGAGAAAACACAACTGCCCCAAACAATATTTTGCAGTCAGACTGAGACAGTTAAACTACAGAGTCAGCTCTCTATTAAATCTCAAACATGGAATTGTTCCAGATAATAAAAAAAATCCTAAGCTTAACTGCTATTGCAGGTAATATTTGGGAAATACCCAATTGCAGAAATACCCCATGAAATCAGCTAACTAAATCTGTTTAACACAGAACATGCAAGACCTGAGTAAGCTCAAGCAGAATTATAGAAGTCTTAGCCCTCTGGAGGGCCCTGTTCTCTGTAAGACTGAGAGCTGCAGGTCAGTCGTCCTTAGTGACAAGGACGACTTACAAACTTAATATGATCACAGATCTTCATGACATTAAGCTGTAAGTTTCTGTTAAGCTATATTAAAGATCAGCTATATTTCCAGTGCACTCCCTAGCAAATCACTAGTGCATCAGGGCTCACGGCAGTGGGTTACGGTATCAAATGCATACCTTTTAGTGACACTCATTTAAGCTCAGCAAGAGGTACAGAAACAGAAGTCTGCTTGACTCACACATCTGCCCAGCCGCAAATCAACATGACTTTACTGCAGCTGATCCTCAGGAGTTCCAGGCTTGGTCTGGCTGGAGAATCAACCTTTGGCTGCAGCCCTAGCTATGTTTTGAACTGGCACAGTGTTTAAACTGCATGTAGGACAGGTGCTAGGGATGGGAGCAGCACAGAGCTGCAAAAAAGGAGCACAGGTTCACAACTAAGAGGCAAGAAACTATGAATTGAGATCAATGCAGCTTTTGTACTAGGGATGCAGAAGTGGGAAGTAAAGGGCTGGGAAAGATAGGAAGAAAACAGTTGTGGTCCCTGTTTACAAGGCATAAAAATGACATGGGAAGACATAGTGGATACAGTCTGATCTTCCCTACAATCCTTATTCCCATCAGCCTTTAGAGGCCTAAGGACATCTTCAGGATACAGATGTTCTGCAAAATCTTCTCGTGCAGTAAGTCTGCACAATACAGGAATAGAAAGCAATCTGCCCAGCAAGAGTGTGTGCTGACTTGCCATTGGCCAGTCACTCAAGCATATTCCTTAAAATTGTGCATAAGGGTCACACAACATGTTTTCTCTGAGCTAAACAGGATGGTAGGCACATTTAACTCACAGGCCTCCAGCTGGTTACGCCTGCTACAGACCCAAGAAAAGAACAACTATTGCAATGTAAGTGGTTACACTAACACCAAGAACTGGCAAACTAAAACAGTAGCTTAAGAAAGCAGACTGATCACTAACCATTCTCTGTGACGATAACATCTGTGTGAGAACTTCCGTATTTGTGGATGTGCTCAACAGCCTCTTGGACACTGTCTACCACCTCAATGCAGCACTCCAGGTCCCCATATTCTGTGCGGAGAGATTTCACTTCTGAAGGGCTGAATGTCAAGTAAGATGCAAACTTTGGGCCAGCATGAATCTTCACCTACAATAACAGAAACATTTTGTGCTGCTGACCATACCAATGTGTTCCAGGTGAAAGTGTGGCTTCTGGCACTCTGCGTGGGACAGAGTGAATTTTCTTCTCAGCAGCCCTATGGTGTTATGTTTTGCACTTGTGACTAAAACAGTTTTGAAAACAAACTAATATTTTTGGTTGTTGCTGAACACAGCTTGCACAGCATCAAGGCTTTCTCCTCCCTCCCTCCCACCACACTGCTCCCCAGAAAAAAAGGCTCGGATTGTGCAGGAAGGTGGGAGATGACAACCACCAAAGCTGACCTGAACTGACTAAAGCGATATTACATGCCATATAAAATCATGCACGGCAATACAAACTGAGAAGAGGGTTTTTTGAAGAAGGTAGACATTGCTCAGAGACTGGCTGGGATTTGGTCTGTGGCAGACGGTGAGTAATTAGCTTTGCCTCACTTGTATGGGCTTTTGGGGGTTGATTGTCCATTGCTGCCTCTCCTTCCCTCCTCCTTCTCCTTTCTTCTTCCTCTTTCTTTTGCATATCAAACTATCTATCTTTCAACCCACAATCACAGCAGCTGAGACACCTAAACAATGAGAGACTATACAATTGATACAGCAGAGAGAAATCCCCACGCAAACAATACACAGGAAATTTTGACAAGACAAACATAAACTGGAAATAAGGCACAAGTCTGCAAAATTTGAAGGCTTTTAAGAAGGTACCCGTAGAATGGCATTTTCTTGTGCAACTGCAAATTACTTTGCTTGCAAAATCCTGCTCAATCTGAAGGAGGCCTACAAGGATGCTGGAGAGGGACTCTTCACCAGGGACTGTGGCAACAGGACAAGGGGTGATAGGTTTAAACTAAAACAGGAGAAGTTCAGGTTAGGTATAAGGAAGAAGTTCTTTACTGTGAGGGTGGTGAGGCACTGGCACAGGGTGCCCAGAGAAGTGGTAAATGCTCCATCCCTGACAGTGTTCAAGGCCAGGTTGGACAGAGTTTTGGGTGACACGGTCTAGTGTGAAGCATCCCTGTCCACGGCAGGAGGTTGCAACTGGATGATCTTAAGGTCCTTTCCAACCCAAACCAGTCTGGGATTCTGTATTTGCATGTTTCTTGTTGTCAGGTCACATCAGAGAGAGGTAATATCCTCCCCACCGTATTAGGAGCCAGATGGGTAGTGGTGGAAATGTACTAGTCCTCACACTCCCCCCATTCAAAGTCAGAAGACCCACCCTTCACTCGGCCCTTCCCAATACACAACCACATAACATTTAAAAAAAAAATAAAAAAATAAAAAAATCCATTAAGTGAGGACTTGTTCCTGATTACCTATCAGCTTCTTTTACTGTGACCCTTTCAACATCATCAGAACATATGGCCTCCCTAATTTAACTGCATTAATCACTGCCTGTACACTCTACTTGCCAAACACACACTGCTGTGTAAAAATCCTTGATTTATGTGCAATTCACGCTACTTCTGGATATTTCTCTCCCAGCGTATCTCTGCTACCTGTACTGACAAAACGTTACCTGTGTCAAGACAACTAGTTAGTATGCTGGCCTTTCACTGTTCCTTTGACATACTAAGAGGGTGGGGATAATGGGCAGGCAAGATGAAAGGTTTAAAAAATGTGGCTGAAGCATATTCATAAAGGAGAAAAACAGAAACTGAATTCACTTGGATAAAAAGCTAAATTAATGAAGAAGAGGCCTTGCATCTGGGAGGTTAACAGCAATTAAATCATAAGAAGGGTAGAGAAAGGGTTGTGCGTATGCTCTTCTAAGGCAGATGATTTGTGCTATATAAAAGGAAGTATTTGTATTCCAATTATGGCACATAGCTATTGTGAAGAAGCTGCTTTCAGGTCATTTCTACAAAAACCCTTGAGGTTGTGTGGAGAATTAGAGAAAGTTCTTCTGTAAGTTATTTACATGTATGAAGAGACATGCAGATAACTTAAGTGTTATGCCATCATAAAATTAAATATGGCTACACCAGCCAGACCAAATGTTTCTAAAGTGCTAGGAAAAAAAAGGCAACAGAACAAAACACAAGTATGAGTGACTAACCTGTTCTACTCTCAACATGTCTATGATTTGATCGAACAATGGGGTTCTCAGCAAGTCTCGATGAATTAAGAGAGTTTCCAGAGCATTACAGGCAGCAGGATATTCACACTTTGAGTCTCTGACTGAGGATTAAGAGTAGATAATTGGTTACATAGCATTTACAACAAAGATTTTGAAGAGCATATGAATTGTCAGTTACCATCACCACATTGCATACTCCAGATATCAAGTTCAATTACATCTGTGTGATTTAAGTCACCCTCTCCCAGCTTACTTATTCGTGTAACCTTCTCAACGCTGGCATCTGTGTCCACGTACACATGACAGATCCCTTCACTGTGTCCCATCACTGGGATTCCTTTAGCAGCTTTCTGGATATTTCTGACTAGTTGTGATGAACCACGTGGAATGATTAGGTCTATCAGCTTATCCAAACGACAGAGATCTTCTACTTCTTCTCTTGTGTTCACCTGTAGTAGTTGCAATACAAATAATCTACAGTTTGAACACTCAAGTTCTGCCCATACTTTTTATACATACCACAGCAAAGAAATCATTGATTTAATTCTAGGCTCTTACTAGTTGCACCGTATCTTTGACTCCATGAATGGAAAGTGCTTCTTGTGTCAGACGATGAAGGATTTGATTGCTATATGTTGCCTCCTTCCCTCCTTTAAGAAGTAAGCCATTTCCACTGGCTATGGCCAAAGCAGACACCTGTCAGAAAAGAAATTATTTGATGGTGGGGGAGGGGAGGGCCAGGAGAGGAGGGGGGGAAGGCAGAGACAGAGTAATCTGTCTCTTCTATCAGAATAGCACCCACAAAATAAGAATAGGATTCTTAACCCTGTTGATTTACTCAATGTGAATTCACAGTTTTCATTCTACAGCACAAAAAAAAAAAAAAAAAAATTATTACAAATAACAGCACATTTAACTCCAGAAATGAAATGTGTTAAGTGTTTCAGGAACAAGCCTGAGTTTTCAGGGTACTATTGCCAGGGGCAGACTGCAGCAGAGAAGTCAGAGAAAACCCTGGATGCAGGCTCCAGTATGAATTAGGTAGCTATGTGGGCAATCACCCCAAGGAGAATAATTTTAGGTGCAAGAACTTCTGTCCCCAATCATTCTGGCAGAAAGTGGCTAATGAGCTCTTTTATAAGCACAAAGAACATTTTTATCATGCTGTCTGAACAGAAGTCACAATCAGGCAACACTTGCTGCAAGTGTAAGGAAAAACCGTTGTAGACAATAGGCCCAGAATCACCTATATAATTTTGCTTTCATGTTCATAATCAGAAGCAACTGACTGTTGCCTTTCTGTTTAAGGTGCCAGACTTCTCCCATTTGAGACCAGCAAAATATGTAGACCGTATTTCAGAAAGTGCTTCAAAAAACCCACTGCTTTTTGGAAGTTAGATAAAACATTACTTCTGCTATTGAAAATATATACCCAATTTGTTAAATCTCCAGACACTAGTTCTTATTGGTGTTTCCCCCACTAAACTGAAAACCTCTTTAACAGAGGGTGATGGTAGGACTTACTGTTTCAGTTTTTGTTCTTTTCTACAAGAGAATACGTCAGACACAACAAGGCTCTCTTCCCAGACTTATTTTATTTTTGTATCCCTTTTTGTCTTTCTTCCCCAGATCCTATCCACAATAGCCTCACAGTTTGTCCACCTCTTTGGGAGAGGGGGAAGGGGAGCAAAAAAAAAAAAAAAAAAATAGAATTACACTCCTTTAGAAAACAAAGTCATCTCCTCTTGAGAAACAATGCATGCGGCCACCTAGCCAATTCCTTATCCACGGACTGGTCCATCCATCACACTGATGCCTCTCCAGTTTAGAGAGAAGGATGTCGTGTGGGACAGTGTCGAACGCTTTGCGCAAGTCCAGGTAGATGACATCCACTGCTCTACCCCTGTCCATCAGTTCCGTAGCCCCCATCATAGAAGGCCCCCAGACTGGTCAGGCAGGATTTCCCCTTAGTGAAACCATGCTGGCTGTCCCCAAGCACCTTGCTGTTTTTCATGTGCCTTAGCATGTCTTCCGGGAGAATCTGCTCCACGATCCTGCCAGGTACAGAGGTGAGACTGACTGCTCTGTAGTTCCCTGGGTCATCCATTTTCTCCTTCTTGAAAATGTGGGTTATATTTCCCTTTGTCCAGTCGTTGGGAACTTCATCTGACTGCCATGATTTTTCAAATATGATGGACAGTGGCTTAGCAATTTCATTCGCCAGCTCCTTCAGGACCCGCTGATGGATTTCATCAGGTTCCATGCACTTGCGCACATTCAGGTTCTTAAGGTGATCTTGAACCTGATCCTCGCCTACAGTGGGCCTAAGGCCTTCATTCTCACATGTCCCTGCATTTGTCTCCCAAGGCTTGGGTGGCATGGTCAGAACACTTGCCAATGAACACTGAGGCAAGGAAGTCACTGCAAACCTCAGCCTTCTCCAAATCCAGGGTAGCCAGTTCTCCTGTTTGCTTCCAGAGAGGTTCCGCATTATCCGTAGACTTTCTTTTGGTGGCTACATACCTACAGAAGCCCTTCCTGTTATCCTTATTATCCCTGGACAGTCTCAATTCTAACTGGCCCTTACCCTTCCTGACCTGAGCCCTTGCTTCCTAGACAACGTCCCAGTATCCTTCCCAGTCTGCCTGTCCTCACTCCCACCTTCTTTAAGCTTCTTTTTCCCTTCTAAGTTTTCTCAGGAATTCCTTATGCATCCATGGAGGCCTCCTGGCCTTCTTGCCCCATTTCCTTCTTGCCAGCACACAACACTTCTGGGCTTGAAGTAGGTGATCCTTGAATATTAACCAGCAGCCTTGGGCCCCCCTGCCTTCTAGGGCTTCATCCCATGGAACCTTACTGAGCAGGGTGGTCCTGAAGAGGCCCAAGTCTGCTCTCTTGAAGTCCAGGGCAGTGAGCTTGCTGCGTGTCCTTCTCACCGCCCTGAGGATCTTGAACTCCATCATCTTATGACTGCTGCAGCCAAGGTTGCCTTGGAGCATTGCATTCCCCACCAGTCCCTTCCTGTTGGTGAGCACGAGGTCAAACATGGCCCCTCTCCTTGTCAGCTCCTCTACCACTTGCAAGAGGAAGTTGTCTTCCACATAATCAAGGAACCTCCTGAACTGCTTGTGCCAGGCTCCCCTGAATTATTGGGGTGGTTGAAGTCCCCCACAAGGACAAGGGCCTGCGAGAGTGAGGCTGCTAATAATGGTAGACATGGGAGATTAGTGCCTTTTCATTTCATGGGAACTTTGCCTAAGAGCATACTCCCTTTCAATGTGAAATGGGAAGCACTCACAAAATTTAGGCACGAAGTACCACACTGTCCACTGGTTTCCACTGGTGTCCACTGTTCACTTTCTCCTCAAACACCTGCTTCTGTTAGAGAACTCTGTAATCCATCTTCCTAGACACTAATGTTAATTGTGGGAAACAACTTGTGTTAATAGTGAAGTTTTTTTGTTTTCTTATTAAAAATCTACTACAGTTGCTCAGTATAGTAGTTGGGAGTTAGAAAACAAGATTAAGTTTGCCTCTGCAATGCTAGTTCAGTCCCCATATTTGCATGCATTATAACAGCATTTACTGACAGCAACAGTCCCACACAGTGCTGCAGATGAAGGTATTTGATTTTTAAAATGCCAGCCTTATTCCCAGCACAACATAAATGACATACACTTACAGTACACCAGTCAAGATTTCATTAGCCCTTCCAGAAACATCAGTACCCAAGAACTCAGAACAGCATTCTTCCTCATACCCATCTCACAACTGAGTAACAGTTATCATTCTGCCCCACACAAGCAGTGCCAGTACAGGACAGACAACTCAAAGCCTGCAACTTCTGTGCTTTCTGTGCTCAGCCATTTTTTATTTTAACAGTTATTTAATAGTTTATTTATTTTAACAGGTACAATTAATTGCTAGCATCCCTACTAAACAGTTCCTGTTTAATCCTAGCCTGAAGCTCAGCTGTACGCAGCATGGACAGATAAAACAAGTGCTCATTGGTAGGAGCCTCCCATGCTATCGGTTAGGCACTGAACATAAATTTTTAAGACAAATGAAAAACTTTCATCATCTGAAAATAACTCATATGCTGGGTTTATTAAAAACAAAAAAAAACCCAAAAAAACCAAAACCAACAAAACCACACCAACAAAGAAACCCAAAAGCCCCCAAAACACAAAACAAATTAACAAAACAAAAAACAAACTAACAAAAAAACCCCACCACAACCAAAACAACCCAGGCCTGAACAACTCTGCAGAAGTCCAAACAGTATTTCTGCAGGAAACACAGGGATGCCAACAAAACCAATTTTAGAATAATCTATGTAAGAATCCTCTGAGACAGTACTTTGCACAGCCTCCCAGTTGCCCATCAACAGAGATACCCTTTATTTTGTCATTAAAGAATTCCCAGCAGTGTAAATATGCCTTCCTTACCTGTGGAAGGCAGTCAGGTCGGGACTCAAAGATCACGAGAAGGACGCCAATAGGCACTGTCACCTGCTCCAAATCCAGGTCTTTTGCTATTCGTGTTCGGCGAATCACACGGCCGACGCTGTCCTGTGAGGATGCTGCGATCTGACGCAGACCAATAGCCAAGCTGTTCAGCTTTGATGTAGACAGGCTCAGACGTTTCAACAATGGAGGGGCCAATCTCCCTAAAAGCAAGGAGAAATTGTGCTGGAGAGAGGGGGGCCATTGCTACAAGAGAGACATTGAGGCGCTGGAGCTGGGCCAGAAAAGGGCGACGGAGCTGGTGCAGGGCCTGGAGCACAAGTGTGATAAGAAACGGCTGAGGGACCTAGGGGGTTTAGTCTGCAGAAAAGAAGGCTCAGGGGGGACCTTATCGCACCCTACAACTGTCTGAAAAGAGGTTGCAGTGAGGTGGGGTCAGACTCCCAAGGAACAAGCAAAAGGACAAGAGAAAATAGCCTCAAGTTATGCCGGGGAGGTTTAGACTGGATATTGGGAAAACTGCCTTCACCAAAAGGGTTGTCATGCATTGGAGCAGGCTGTCCAGCGCAGTGGTAGAGTCACCGTCCCTGGAGGGATTTAAAAGACATACAGATGTGGCACATGGTTTAATGGTGGATATGACAGTGGTAGATTTACGGTTGGACTTAATGATCTTAGAGGTCTTTTCCAACCTAAATAATTCTATGATTCTATAGATTGGTCTGCCACAGCGCAAGCAAGAGCAACTTAAACAAGTGGTGAACCTAAGGAAAATTCAGTTATTTCCTACACCCTAGCAAGAAACCTACCTGAGATGAAAAAATGCACAGCATTAAGTCCAGTTGCCACAATAAAACCACTCAAATGTGACAATGATTTCACCCAGCACCACATTTTCACTTAATGCAGTTTAAGTGATTTGCGCATGAAGCAACACCAACATCCACAAAGATAAGTTTTTTTCAATTTCTAGCACTGCTGTATGTCTGAATTTCTCTCCGATTTATATCCTTGCAGTAGTCCTGGAAGGTCTGGGCAGTAATTTCATCTTTCTATATTACAGCTAGAAATCCCAAAGCACAGATGCATGCATAACATTTCTGTTCAGACTGCTCAACAACTGCCTGCATTTTCTAGTCTGAACATGTTCAGACAATAAGTTAACCCAGCTTTGTTCCCTCAAGTGCTCTGATCAGTAAAAAAATAATGGTTCCCTGGCTTCTTACATAAAGTACTGCAATTCATGATATGTCATTTTCATACACTTGCTATCCCAATCCCAATTTCTGACTGAATGTAACAGTCTAACATGGAAGAATGGGCTTAATCCAAGCTACCTAAGGGGAACCTTCCTCAATCAGAAGGGGGCATGATTCTTTTTGGATACCAGCAATTTAAGTGTAGAGACAACAACTTTCTCTTCAGGAGCCAAAAATAATTTTAAGCAGCCCAGAAAATATTCACTTTATGCATGAAAGTATCAGAGGTGATGTTTGTCATATTTAATTTCTGAGCAAGCCTCCTTTGGCAAAATGGAGCACTGATTATGCATTGCTTTATGTTTTGCAAGGCCTCAGGATCTTCCCTGATGAAGGCATCTGTTTTAAGTAATTAAGGAAGCTGCAGCTGTTTACACTGACAAGGTCTCAAGGTCCTGGGTTCATGACTCTGTGACAGCCATACTACTCAATCCCAGGAGACGGAATATGCTAGTTCTGCTCACTTCCTTTGAGGCCCTGTCGTGGTTTAAGGCCTGCCACACAGCCCACTCACTGCCCCCCCACCTCCTCCCTCGGCTCCCGGAGGGATGGG
>WYDI02025352.1:109927-145874 GCA_009867235.2 Psittacus erithacus | reverse complement strand
GAAAGTCAGAAACACAGCACTGCACCAGCTACTAAGAAGGAGAAAAATGACTGCTACTGCTGAACCCAGGACAGTATGTTGTCCAACACAGACTGTTTTAATTTTCCATGTAAAAACGTTTGCATCTACATATATTTCAGCTCTATTCACAAGTACAAATACATTTTCACATAGACCCTTAGAAAGGGAATAGAACTATCATACTTACCTGTCACATTGTTGCATTATAGAGATTTCTTTAATTATTTCTTGGAGATCTGACTCCACAGGGACCTGTTTAATTGCTACAACTTGTCCAGATTCTTTGTGTATTGCTTTAAACACACTACCATAAGACCTAAAAATAAAAGAGAGTTTGTTAGGTTTTTTAAACAAGATAAACTGCTTCTCATGTCCTTTATGCAGAAACTCTGAAAGTCACAGACGTATATCTAAAAGTCAAGGACATATATTCATGCAGAAGTTTGAGGGGTTTTTCAGGCTGCAAAAAATTTGGTTCTACAGGGACCTCAGGAAAGACATGCCTCTGAAGAACGAATCTTTATCAAGATGTAGAGTATCTAACTCCAGGCACAAGCACCTTTGCTGTGTTAATAAAGAAGGGACATCAAAAAATACATAAATATCTATGGGGATGCATGGAAGTCTACTGATATGTGCATTTGCTTTATTATTAAAACTTGTCTAGAAAAGCATACCTTAGGACAATCACTCTCTCTGTAACTTAATACATGCTTTATATACTGTTTCTCTTTGATTCTATCCCCTTATAAATAGCCATACTTACCCTTCACCAAGTTTCTCCAGAACATCAAAGACTTCTTCAGGCTGCTTAGTTAAACTATCCTCACTTAGCTTTTTCAGTTTGCTAAAAGAAAGAAAAAAGTTACTTGTTTGTTTATTTGGGGGGCAGATCAAGCAAATTTTCATACAAGTGAGCAGACAGGGAAAAAGAAAGTATAAAGAAAACCATACTCCAATGAAAATAAAATGCCTAATTAAAGTGCAGCAATAAAACTTTAATCAACCATCACATAAGATGGAGAAAGTTATGACAATTTTTGTCATTACGACTTTCCCGCTGGTTTGCTCAATAAAGCAGCATGTTCACATCCAACTCATTGTCCAAACCACTTCCTTTGCTAAAGTAGAAACAGCCACAGAATACAATAAAGCTCACCTTTCATCAAAAAGCAGCCAGCATGCAAACACATGCTCATTACTGTCTAGAGTATGCCATGCTGTTATCTAAGATAAAGTAGAAAATCAGTCCTTCACCCACATGAAACCCACTCTAAACTGTACCACTTATAAGCCAGTGAATTACATCAAGTTAAAAGCAGAAACCAGTCAGTCAAGATGACTCTGGAAGCATATGGTAGCACTCCACCTTTACAGGCGGTAGCCGAACACTGAACCTACGGGTGAGTTGGGGCACTCCCTCTTGTATCTTTGTGAATGCACATAGGGACAGGAGCAACAAAATCTCTAATTACATTACATGACCGTATTTTGCCCTCCGATTCTCTCTTACACAATCTCAAATCACTCAATATCACCCTACAATTTCTCCCTCCACCTCCAACCCACTCCTGGCAGATCTCAGAACACAACTTGGCTGTAAGCTTGCAACAAGGCTGACAATGAGCATCGCACAGGAAAACATAACCACGCACGCATTGCAGTGCAGTTGGGTGGCTGCAACATGTAAATCCATCACCCTCAAAGTTATAGGGAATTTTGCTGCAAGACTGAAATAACAAGTTAACTCTAAATGAGAGCCAAGGGTACAATTAAAGTAGAAGATGAGCTGAAGAATAGCTGGTGCTGTAGTGTTAGACATAGACAATGTATTCCATATGCAGGAGGGGAAAAAAAATAATAAAAAAGAAAACAGGGAAAAAAAACAAAACAACTTTGCAGCACAGCAGAACTTATGGAAAATATGTTATCCTGTGACACTTTCCTAGAAATGAATATGAAAGAGGGGAAGAGAGAAGGGCATGGACAGAAAAAGACTGACAAATCTTAACACTGGAGGAACATTGTTTAAAAGAAACTCCTTCATATTAAGAGATATAATTCTGTGATATACAGAACTAATACAAATTCAAGTGAAATGACTAATGAATGAATTCCTGGGTCAGAACAAATTTGTTACTGCCAACCATCTAAGTAAAGACAAAAATTTAAAGTAGTTGCGTAAGCATACAGGTCATATTAATTGGTATTAAACAAGGTGTGGGGAGAGAGTTATACATTTATATATCAAACTCTTTCACAGATGTAGTAATTACATGAATACAAAAAACACCCACAAGCATTAAGAAAAGGTGCATAAAGTCCTCCTCTAAAACCATGCGGTTTGCCACAGCAAACAGGCAAGAGGCTGGCAAGCATGCGTGTTTAGGGGAGAATAAAAATCTCCACAGCAAAGCAAAGGCACAACTCGTGAATACAAAAAGCAGCACACAACATGAATGAGAGCAGCTAAATAAAGTCTGCAAAAGCAGACTACAAATTAAACACAGAAACAGACAACAACTCTGCTTTCTTTTTTGCCCTCTCTCTGCTTGTTAGAGACTAGGAGGCAGAAAGATAGTGTCAGATTTAACAGGACAGACAGAACTTATATCTCGCAGGGAAACAAGATCAAAACTCATGTCATTACCAAATAGCATATTATCAAGAGTACATAAGAGGCAACCTGGAGACCAAAGAAATAAGTATTCTGTAGTTTTAAAACTATTTTCATATTATCCAACTCTGACAAACATGTTATGAGACCAAATAACACTTAACACAAACTACTAGACCTATTTAAAGGCAGAAAAATAGGTCAACCTCAAGAATTTCACCAAGTAGACTGCTCAAAGTGAATTGCTTTACAAATATATTGTAAGAGTGAAATGCTAAGCCCAATGCTCAAGTGACAGCATTAACAACAGTTCTTTGTACCACAGAAAGATCCTAATGGCTTAAAGTGTTAATGATTTCTATTTCCAGAAGTTTAATAGAATTCCCAGCTCTTTAACTACAGAAGAAAATGTGATACACTGTTCTGCAAAGGCTGCAATAAAGAAAGCATTTACAAAAACTTTGTAAGAAGCAAGGAGGAAGATAACAGTGGTAACTGGCTGAAAAGCACTAAGTGTAATACAAGATGACTAGAAATATTATCTTCTTGGTTAAAAACAAGCGACTAAAACTTGGGACACAGAAACACATCTAAGACTTCAGAATCAGCTTTGTTATCAGGAGTCGAGTATGTGTGTGCCTTACTATCCACACCTTGAAAATGCACAGGGCAAGACATACAGAACCAAACATTTCAGAAGGATCACCGCTTTTTTAAAAAACAAAATGTTCTACATGGGAAATTAACACTGTGAGCACCCAGCAAAATACCTATCTGCTAAGGCATGACTATAAATACACAGGGGCAGAGGGAGGCACAACTGAAAAAACAAAGGGCTCAAGAACAACCAGAGAGAAAGGTGTCTCATTCTTCTTCTTCATGGGCCCTCTACTTTCACAAGTGTTTAAAACAGATACACAAATTGGTAAATTCAGGCACTGTTTCATTCTAGCCACAGGATAAAAGTGCCATACATACACACACACATATATACATATATACATATATATGTGCGTGTGTGTGGGTACATATCTGTGAGGAAGTCTAAAGGACACCCATAGAAGACAAGTATAAAACCTTGCTAGAAAGTGATTTGGCATTTTTTTCCTCTAGAAAATCATTAGGCAGTGACTATGGGCTACTTCAGTAGTCTTCCAAAAGTAAAGCTGTTTCTGAAAGCAGGAGGACTAAATAAACTACAATTCTGGGACAAGAGTTGGCGAAAGGATTTCCCTGTTCCAAGCAGGTTTAACTTTCTGCATAACACCTAGTGCTTTAAACAAAAGCAACACATCCTAACAAAGACTTTTACTTTTATAAATCCAGTTGATGGAAGAAAACATTCGTATTTAGCATGACCAGAATCTTATACATCATGAGTACATCAGCAAAACTCCACATAACTAAATGAAGAAACACCTGGAAACCATGAGACGCACACAAGACTACCAACCCTAGCATAAAGATCAGAAAAATCTGAATTGGGACCCAAAAAGAGATATTCCACACACTATATATAAGAAAAGCAAAGTATGAGTTTAGTTCCTAAGTTATTACATATAGATTTTACAAAATAAACTGGTGATGTGCTACACAGGTAGGCATAAAAAATACCCTGAAAACTGATAAAAAATAAAGCAGGGCTGAAGAATGTAATTACATTGATTACTGTCGTAAGTTACAGAAAACTGGACAGTTGCTCCATGAAACATAAATACATGTGGTCCATCATTCAGAAGAACTAGCACACTGACACATTTTAAAGGAATGGCTGGGATCAATTATGCTGACATCCTAAAAGAGAAGGTAGCAAGAGAAATAACTGCAGTCATCAGAAATAGAGGTGGCACATGACAGCCTTGAGATATTTACACTGCTTTATATCATTCATACACATAAAAGCAACTGTAAGACAGTTTACATTATTGTATTGAGCATTTACACCAAGTTTTCTATCAATAAAACCCAAGTGAACTTAGACTTTTGTCCAGTCATTTTCAGGAGGAATTTGACAATTGCCATCCACGTGCCCTGACATGCCCATTGACACAAACATTACAAACATCTTTCACGGACTATTAAAAAAAACAAGTTTATCCCTTCACACAAAATTTAAAAAATTGTATTTCAGTGAAAATTAAACTGCCTGAGTTTAAATAAAAGGACTGGAAAAGCCTCAACTCACATGCTCCATGCTTGTTAAGCAGCCTTTTATTTGGCAGCAACACACAGAAGATGGGCAAGAGAGAGCTGGGCTTGCTCAACCTGGAGGAAAGAAGGTTCTGGGAAGACCTTAGAGCAGCTTCCAGTACATAAACGGGGCCTACAAGAAATCTGGAGAGGGACTTATCACAAGGACATGCAGTAATAGGACAAGGGAGAATGGCTTTAAACAGACAGAGGGGAGATTTAGATATTACAAAGAAATTCTTGACTATGAGGATGGTGAGACACTGGCACAGGTTGCCCAGAGAAGCTGCAGCTACCCCATCCCTGGCAGTGTTCAAGGCCAGGCTGGACGGGCTTAGAGCAACCTAATCTGGCAGAAGGGGTCCCTGCCTATGGAAAAGGGGTTGAACTGCATGATCTTTAAAGGTCCCTTTTAACCCTAAACATTCTATGATTAAAACCTAAGTATTTGACATAATTGCATCTCTAGCTACTTTTCTTTACCCTTGCATGCAACCTAGGCCCTCATATGTGAGTATACAAACACATACAGGAAAAAATGCAACGATAATACAAGAAAGTTACAAGACTTGGAAGCAAATTTTGTAACTTGAGTATTTCAAGAGTAAATGTCCTTTTTAGTAAGGGAAAGAAGTACAAAGCACATCTGAAGCGATCTGAATTTCTAACTAAGAAAACGCTGTGTGAACTACTGCACAAGTTGTTCAGTATAAAATCAGAACTACTAAATCATTTTTAAAGTAAAAAACTTTATTCTGAAAAGGACTCCCCTTAGAAGTCTTTGGTTACTGCTGCAGTACACCAGTCAAACAATAAAAGCTAGTGATTTTGACAGCATCCCTGTCACTTGGCCACCATCACTGCTGCTTTCTGAAGAGCTGTTTTAACAATTTACACAACACACCATGTTGCGTGCTTCTTTACAGAGAAGAGGGGAATATAAGTGCCCTATAACTGTAAAGGAACACTGGGTTTCTAGGACATCAGTGCAGCTTTTGAAGTGTTAATATGAAATTCTTGCTACTTCTAAACTTGCAGTACAGATACAGTAACTGCTCCTACAGACAACAGGCACCAAAGTAAAGAAGTCTAGAGCTCACATCTATTTTGCCAAGTAAACACAGTGTGGCCATTCCAAGCCACTACTGCATCCAAGGCAGGCATCAAAAAATGCAGCCCATAAAAAATAATCCATACTCCTTCTGGACTTGCAGAAAAAGGAGATGGCCTAGCAGAATAGCTGGGAAGAGGGGAAAAAAAAAAAATGGAGGGAAATCAGAAAATTGTAAAAAATAACCTAAAAGATAAAGGGGATATATATACACATTTATGAAAAATACTTAGTCCAAATCTTATAAAAAACTAAGTTCAGATCTTCTCCACTACTGAAGAAACAAATCCCGTAAATTCTCATCACAAATTTCCACAAATAAGCTTCAAAAATCATGGGAAGTATAATAATATGCCAACGTTTAGAAGCTCCCTCATCAGCTTTCTATTCTTCCTGACTGAATCTAAGTATTTCAACAGCTCCTCACTTTTAATTAGGCCAGACACATCGTAATAAAATTAGAGCAAATCCCAGATCTTCAAAAAAAAAAAATCTTGTAGGTTATGCAAACTTCAACTTTGATTTTTCAATCCTTTAATACCACCATATCCCAATCTTTGTACTGGTCCAGGTAACACTGATTACTCCTCAGACATTCCTATTTCTTTTCCTAAACTCTTGCTAGTGCCTGTCCTACTTCCTTTATTTGACACATGCAGCAACGTCAGCCTGAAACTACAGTGTAGTAGGCCTGTTCCTCCTCACCCCATTGCCTGCTAAAAAACACTCTGCAAAATTACAAAACAATTATTGGTCAAAGTTTTCAGTAGTAGATACTGTTCCACTGCCTGCTAAAAACACTCCACATAGCAACTACTAATCAATTCCTGGTCAAAGTTTTCAAGTAGTAAGATAGTGTTACTTGATGTATTATTGGAGGAGAAAACAGAAGTTCAAGACTGCATTCTTCTCAAGTCCTGTCATCCTGCAGAAAGCCGTTTTAAAGAATTTTAAATGTAGAATGTAAATGTTTTAAAGTAGAATGTAAAAGTTAATTTATTGTCTTCTACCACCAATTTATACTGGGCAGTCTGGAGGTCCTTCATTAACAGGAAGTAAAATATTTGCAGTTCTAAGACAGTAAGTATATATGTAAACTGTGAAACTGCATGCTGTGTACCAAGTACTACATTCTATGCGGAATATAGCTATCTCCAAGAAAGGGCTGTTCCAATTTAAATATTACATCTGATACAATTACAATACAATCAAAGCAAAATTATTTTGTGCTGTAAGATGACAGCGTCACATGATAAGCAAAAGCTCATGGTTTCACATCTTTACACATGCACACAAAAAGAAGACAAATGATAAATGCTCAAAAAAAAAAAAAACAAACACCATGTACTAATTGATACCATAAAAATCACAGAATGGTTTGGGTTGGAAGGGACCTTAAAACTCATCCAGTTCCAACCCCCTGCCATGGGCCAGGACACCTTCCACTACACCAGGTTGCTCCAAGCCTCATCCAACCTGGCCTTGAACACTGCCAGGGATGAGGCAACCTGTGCCAATGTCTCACCACCCTCACAGTGAAGAATTTCTTTCTAATATCTAATCTAAAACTCCTTTCTTTTTGTTTAAAGCCATTATGACTAGCCAGCTTAAGTATTTCAGAAAATACACATACTGTGCGTATATTCATGATTTTTGCCTCTTCCCACACTCTGATTTGCAATTGCAACTATGCAACCCCCACCCCCACAAGCATCCCTCCACCAGCAGGACACAAGGGCATTTTCTGGCGTGGAAAGATAAGAACTACTTACGTCGGTTTCTCCCTCAGACCTGAGCCACAAAGCGCACAGACCATAAAGCACTCTTCTCGGCGATAAAGTTCCCCTTATAACCTAACTAGCCCCAAAGGGCTCACCTCCCCCTAAACGCTTACCCAGACGATGATTTCAGGGACAGCCCCCTCCTTCAAAAGACCCTTCCCAAAGCAACACAACCGGTCCAGCCACTAGGCAGCTCTCAGCCCACCTCGTTGCCCCGCCGTCCCCCTCAAAGCCCCGCAGTACCGGAGCTAACCGAGATCGGCGAGGTCACGGGGGCGGACAGGCGAGCCAGGTCCCCCACGCCGTTCCAAGGCCTCACCCTGGCCGTGCCGCCGCTTCCGGGAGGGGCCGGGGCGGCCAGGGAGGGTCGTTACCTCTTGGGCGCTGTCTGCTCCATGCCGCTGCTGGCCCTCCGACCCCACCGCCAGGAGGGGGCTCCCGGAAGAGCCCCTGGGCACCTCGGGCCGGCAGCCGCTGAACTCCTCACAACTTGCGCGCGAAGTCGCTGGCCCTTTAAACGGAGCTCGCGCGCTCCCTCGGCCGGCACCACTCCCGGCCCCGCTCAGACGCCCCACACTACCGCGGCCTTCCCGGCTGCCAGCGGAGGCCCGCCCCCCCGCGCCCCTCACTGGTTACACACGCGACATCGCAAGGGCTGATGGGGCGACGCAGAGGTCGCTCAGAGCGGCGGGGGGGACGAGGCCCCGCCCCGCTGCAGGAGGAGCGGGCGGTGTCGCGCCGGCGGGAGGGGAAGGACATGGGAGCGGTGGTGCCGGGGCTGAAGCGCCGGGCTCCCAGCTCCCGGCATGCTCCGCAGGGCACGCCGGGAGGTGTAGTCCTCCCCAGGAACCGGCTGGACGTGCTCCTGCAGGGGGGGCGCCCGGAGGGACCTGGCCTGGAGGCGAAGAGACAGGGCCTCGGGGCTCTGAGGCGCCGCCGGGGTGGCCGACAGGCGTCCCTCACGGCTCACCTCATCCCTCGACCCCTGGAGCTGGGCATCCGGGCGAGGGCAGGCCCGGGGCAGATCCGCGGCCTGAGGCGGAGGCTGAGAGCTGGTCTTCCCCCGCTGCCACCCGCAGGGGCAGCGCTGCCGGGCGGCCTGCGCCTTTCTGTCTGCTCCAGCCTAGGGACGGCCGCGGTCGGAGCCCAGCTGCATCTAGCCGCTTCTTGAAAAGTGAGCTCTCTTCATGGACAACTGGCTCCAGAGCACTGCAAAAAGGAAGTCTGAAGTTAGTCATGGCAGGACGGGAAAGCTGCTCTGCCCAGCTGCCTTGGCAGACTGTGCAGGTTTGAGCTGAAAAACGCTGGCACCGGGCACTTGAATTTTTAATGCCAAATCATACAATATCCTGCAAAGCCATAGGAAGCTTTGGCTTTCACATAATTATTCAAGCTTTCACGTAATTATTCAAGCAGATTTTAGGCCACTGAGTGATAGTTATCTGCAACTTCTTGACCTTCTATTTTCTTCTGCTTATGTAGCAATTTAAGACACTGACAAAGCATCCAAGTAGATCCAGCCAAGTCAATACATGAAAAGCTTGAATGTTCAAGCCAATTCCTGTATCCTTTCCTGAAAGTATGTTTATTTGCCTAACTAGTGGAAGTTTAAGGCAGTAAAACACTTGGGCAAGATCCATAAAAATATTGAGGTGCCCAAGTTCCGCTTTAAACTGATCTTAGATGTACAACAGCACTTGCCCCTAAAAAGAATCCACACTTCAGACCTAATCTCTTGAATGACTGAAGTCCTACTGTTGTGCAAGTCCTCTATTTTGGCTGACTCAATCCAATCCAGTAGACTTACTGTGGTTGGCCTAATTGAATGAACCCATAAAACAAATCAGACACCACCGTATGACCTTTTAGGTTTCTTTGTTTTTCTGAGTCATGGAAAAACTGCAATAGAACATCAGAACTGTTCCAAGTATCATCCCACAGGCCAGAGTGGCTCACCAGCAGTACTGCCAGATGTGTGCATACCATGGACAACAGTTTGTAGGAGATGCCAAAAAAAACACCCAGGAGAAGGAGCCAGTGGATGCCTCAGATGGAGCATGGTATGATGCATTAGAAAGTGGTGAGGAGGAACCCCGCAGACTTCTTGTCTCTCAGTTCTAGGACAAGTGAGGTCAGGCAGGTAGAAGATGCTATGTGTCCAACTTTGGTTTGCAGGGTGTTGCTGTATCCACTGACCAATTATATTTCACCAAGTTCACCTAATGAAGAAAAGCCTGACATCCCTATATGGCTGTGGTACTCCTGGAATGCAGAGGCTGTCTCCACATCCTTTGACACAAATCTTTAGGCCAATATTTTTCTTTCAGGTTATTTCGGAGGAGATAAATTTTTTCCAGCTCCCCCTCTCAAGCCAAACCTGTGACAAACTACACATTCAAGCAAGGAAAAGAAGTCTTAGAAAAAATACACGTACTATATTATAGTTGCAACAGCAGGACAAAGGGAACCAAGAAATGCTCCCTCTCCTCATTCAGAGATATATTTCTTTCTGTGGAAGAAGTTGGCTAAACAACCTAATCTGCCATTCTTCCTCCTCCCTTTAACGACAGGTGATAGGAACAAGAAGGATTTGAAAGAAAGAAAATTTGCCCAAGAATAGCAGTTTTAGATATTCACTCTCTTCATTCAAAACCATTTAATACCACAATCCCCACTCCCAGAAAATACCCTGACTACCTGATAATTGAGGAAGAATTGGCAGGAATGCCCTCCATCTATGCCACTAAAAAAAGGAAAGTGTGAAAAAAAACAAGATACCTGAAACAGAAAAAGTTAAGTGAAGTGGAAGGTGCCAAAAAATATGGACTAATCCCATAACTTTCTCATGGAAGTTTCAGTTGTGCCTTATTCAACCGCCAGAATGCTTTCCAAGCACGTTTATGCTGCAAATAAAATATCAATAAGATAACATGTATACTACAGTATTGTTCAAGGTCACTTTATTAATCTCTTAAATTTTCAAATTATATTTTCAGTCAGTTATACTGGAATAAATAACACCATTTCACCTTTCCCTTGCAACATGAATTTGGGAACTGTGCTGTGAAATGCAACACTGACTTGGTATTCATTACAATGCTGTACCTAGCCACCAGCAAAGAAGGAACTTCGGAAGGGAAAACAGACTCCCTCTGTTCTACTACCCAGGCAAGGGAAGTCTAGATGTTCAGGAGGCATGAATATACTATGAGATTGCTGGTGTCTAGACAACATGGAGATGAGGAAGTTGCAGACAATCTACTTGAGTATTCCCATGATTTCTTCCAACAGTGGAACTATGTAACACTCCTAAGAAGGCAGGTGAGTAAGAAAAAGCTTAATGGAACCCAATCTTAAAAATATAGGAGCAAACAAACTGAATTACTCTTTTTCTTCTGAAGCATTTAATCCACTTCACCAGTTTATCAGTGTGTATTAGGACTTCCTTCTCTGCAGAACTGGCATCAATATCTAATGTAATTCCTTAGACCAAAGGACAGATGGATGAAGACCATACTTAGTTTTCGAGCACTATAATTATTTTATATTATAATGTACTTTTGTAAACAGATAAAATTATTTCTATTATAATTACTTATACTGCAGTGGAATCAAGAATCATGATGGCATGGATATTAGGTGCTATGTAATCACAGGCTAAGACAGACCCTCAGCTCCTAAATATACGAAACAGAAGGTTCCAAGATGTCAGTTCTGCCTCAGTTGCACATAATTCATAATAAACCTGAGAAGAATAAAAATTACTGGAGAAGCTCATGTCTGAGTTTCTAACAGGTATTACTAATGGTAAGATTTAAATTCCAAATATGTACTTCAAAGTAACTCATATATATCATGCAAATAAATAATGCATGTTCTAGTAGAAGCCTTATCTAGTTCTCTTGGTAGCAAATAAAAGCAGCATTTACTTCAGCAGGTGTTCGATCAGGCTCATTCAAACCATGTGCATTGTAACTAATACATGGCACTACTAGAAAACAGCAGAATTAATAGTATGTGTTTTCCAGGAGATACATGTCACGAACACCTTATGCTCTCCAAACAAAATACCCCAAGTCCTTCATCACATCCACGAGATGACTCATTTCCCCATGTGTTTTCTGCCATTTCACTGCAGTAGCCCCCCAGTTCTTTCACAGGGTCCTCAGTGTTCCCTGTCCCTCAGTGTCCTCTGGAGCTTCACTCACCACCTTGGTATGCCAAAACCTTCAATATCCTTACTGCCCACATAGACCCCCAGGCATACCCCCAGTTCTGTGCTCCTTGAACCTTCCACATCACTGATACCTCACCATGCCTTGGCCCACCCTGCTGTTACCCCACGGAGCTGCAAGTGTCCTGTATTTGCAGCACAACCTGCTGTTCAGCTCACAGGCGAAGGTGTTTATCTTACAGGAAAAGGCTGCAGGTCAACCCAGGCATGGTCCCAAACCTAGCACCTAAAGACAGAATTTCCCTTACTTTTCCCTTGCCATGGTGTGGACTGCCCCACAAACAGGGCATTCTCTCCTCTACACATATGAGTTTTGTAAAAATAGGAGCTTACTGTAATTACAGACCTCCAGCTTTTCATCAAACATGATTAATACTAGCCAGCTAAGTCACAAATGAGTGTGAAGGGGAGAAAGGCAACTAATGGCAGGCAAGAGCGAAGACAGAATGAATGCAGGAACCTGATTCCCTCAGGAACCAATTCATAAATTCAGTAGACAAATAGTCAACAACAACATGTTTGCATGTCTCTCTCTGTGACTGCCTGATAGCGATCTGGTATGCTGAAAGTTAAAGAAAAGGCCTTGAATGAAATACCAGCTTGTTTATACAGAAGATAAGAAAAACTGACTTCTGCCTGTATTTTTTCCTACCTATCATGTCTAATGTGAAGTAACCTTGAAGTCTTATCAAAGAATTTATTATATACTTTTCTAACCCTGTCAATCATAAAATAGTTATAAATAAAAGAACAGCATATTCTGTTCGAAGAATAGTTTGGACTGAAATTGAGATGTTTTTAAAGTGAGTTTTTAATCAAGCTTAGGAATGAAGAGCAGTTGTTTTTTTATTTCATCTCCTTAACTTTTCACAATTTAATGGTTAATTAATGTAACATGAAAGGAAAATGACTTTTTGCTGGGCCAGCAAAAAAAGATGCAGTAAATAAATGATCAGGCAATACAGATGCAGGTTCTGCTATCCATATCCACTTTATTAAAATCAGCATGATTCACAAGATTCTTATTTGACGTTAAAAAGAGCAGTAACAACCTGTAGTAGTAAAAACTTAGTCACGCTGCCACAGTTCCTCTCACTGCCTAATATATATCATTTTGGTATCCAAAATATTACTACTAGACCTAAAGAAATTTGTTGATTAGGGTAGGATTTTTCTGTTGACTAACCATTTAGCTCCCAGTCTTAGTAACAGGCTATATATAGACTAACCATTTGCTATTTTTCCTATTATAGCGCACTATGGTAAAAATAAACCATGGATACAGAGTTGCTATTTGCAGTTAACCACCGAAGATATTCCAGTCTGTACTACAGCTACATTGATTGTGCTCATGGGATCTACGGATTACCATAGACTTGAAAAAAAAAATCTTATTTTGGTTTGTAAAACAATTACTGTTGTTGTGGTAATGCTGAGGGTTACTCTGGATTCCCTTCTACACAAAAATATTCCCTCTTTCTGGGGACAGCCATCTGTTCTCCAGTCTGCAAAGAAGTGTGCTCACACCCTAGAGAATAAATAAATAACATTTAACTAGCATGCTTTGATGCCTGCATTCGGAATGGAAACTAGTATCAAAAACTAAAGAACGATTGAATCATCATTACTTGATGAAGCAAGTGCTGCATGAAATGAACTTCATCTGCCTGAATACATACAGGCCTTATCCCCAAGGCTTTCACCACTGTGAAGGCTGCATTTTCTCCCATCTTCCTTTTGCTCCTGAGCTGAGAGTTGAGGAGTACATGACAGAAATGTTTACGGAATTTTAGGATTTTTTTACCCATATTTTCAGATTCAAAGAAGGGAAGGTTCCTTGCTCTTGTGGGCCTCTCTCAGAAGTGATTGAAGAGAAGTATAAGTAGGTGGGCAGCACAAGTACAAAACAATAAATGACAAATAAGGAGAGTTCAATACAACTGGAGAGCATATTATGAATACTGAGCACTACAAAAGCAATGCTGTAAAATCTTCACAGCTTATTCAGTTATAGAACTCTGTTGTTGGTCTTTTTTTTGATTATTTTTTGGGGTTTTTTTTAATGAAACCCTTCCTATTTATGTCTGAAATGCATCTCCATCTTGCTTCGTAGCAACAAAACAAGTGTTTGGTATGTGGAGGAATCATTCTAAATGCTTTAAAATCCAGAAACCACAACATTTCAGTTTCCTAATATTTTCCAACCTTTCCCGATCAAAACATGCCAGAATATCGTAATTCAAATCCAAGTAAGATACTCCTATAACATGTGCAGTCACAAAAAAAAACCCCAAAATAAACCCAAATACAATTCTAGTCTTAAAACTTCCCAAAAAAAAAAGTTCAGTGTCATAACAGCCATTTCATGACTGACTGTGACATAAGAGTCTGATTACAAGATAAAATCCCATGCAAAGTAGAGATATATTCAAAACAAGAAAAAGATTAAGATTTATACTTATGTTCCCATTCTGCTCTTAAATCAGAGAGAAGCCCTCCCTGCACCAGCTCATGTACTAAAGAAACAGCAAGCCAGCAAACAATGAACTGGCTTTATACTATGTACTGACTTGAGTCTCCTCTAATCAGGTTCAGTTTGGTTCAATAGGGGAGAGTTTTACACATTCTCACCCCTACCCAGGATGAGTACTTAAACTGCTGTCACTACAGAGCAAAGGAACTGTCTGCTGAAAACAGAACTTTGAAGTGACTGAGTGTACATAGGTCAGACTATAAAACAGCAAACCATAATGCAAGTTACTATCTGGAGAGCTAATGAACCCCCTTGAACTTGAGACCTAAACTTTCCCCAGTATTCCTTTACTGAAAAATAGATTTTTTTAGTTGCAAGCAGAAAACTAGTGGAAGATTAATGGATTTCTTTAATACAAAATAAGAGTTTATCAACAGCTATCAGCATTGCCCATTTTTACCCAGGCTGGGTTTAGCAAAAGTAAAATGTTCTGGTGGTATAATTTTCACTGTGGGGCGGAAGAAAAGAGAGCAATTCCATATGCTAGGAGTTTTCTTAATGGAAACAGTTAGTTTACCACATGGGGAATATCACATGCATACCACTTCCACCTAAAATGAATCACTCCTTCCAGTTGAGAAAACTGAGGCCTTTTATCTTCTTCAGGGTGGAGTCCATCTCCTCCCATAGATCCCTCCAGAGTAAAACTGCTAATTGTTTTAAAGACATTACTTCTTTTATGTTCATATATCACATTTTAATATTTTCTAAACAAGAGAGAGCTCAGTGTTTCTCTGGAACCTTGAACTAGCCAGTACACAACTTCTACTGCTTCCTCCTTGAGCTCTCCTGTAGTTCCATGATCTAATTTGTTACACTAGTGGTATTAAGCTGCTCTTACTGGATTAGCAATATGCAGTTTAAATTTCTTAAAGCTAATTTTAAAATGGATGTGCTAAATTGAATACTAGGTAAAACAATGAAAACTGAAACAGAAGAAGGAAGAAAGATTAATAGATAGTAAATCCCTGCTTTATGCAGTTCAAACTGGGCAGAATGTCTCTAGGACCTGATCCAAAATCTGTTAACATCAACAGTCTTTCTTTTGAATATACTTCTTTGGGGATCAGTTCTCAAAGGAGAATGGTGTCTTAATTTGCTCATGGGAGTGTGAATATGAACACAGATTTTTGCTTGACTAGTGTTTCCATCCTTGGCTCAATTAATCTCCCAGGAGGATGGAGGAAAGGTCAAAATTGGAGGCAAATCACATTAGACACTACAATTTATTTGACATAACCTCTTAATAATGTGTCATAGGTTCATTTGATTAAAAACAATGCAGTCAGAGAAGATAAACAGTGTAGAAGTTGTCCCCTTATCCTGGAATAGATACTAAGCATCTGAAACTTCAGGCAGTGGGAAAATTTTCTGTTTAGAGTCATAGGGACACGTATGCAATGTTGTATAATGCACATTGCATATTAATGTATAATTAATTACAATATCAATGTATACTATGCAATGCACATTATACAATATGCAATGGTATAGCGATTTTAAGTGAGAAAATATGTAGGAAGAGTGAAGTCACACTACTGTGTTAGAGTGCCCACAAATATGTACACTATACGTAAAGTAACAGGAACAACACATTATAAACACGAATGCTCAATTCTATGCTGTATTATTGGCATTTATCTTGACCTTTCAAAATGGTCTTTCAAAAACAAATACCTCATTTTGATGGGTGTGGAATACTCCACAGCTCTTAACTAAGAGCCTCAAAAGCAGCCTTTTAAACTGTATTCTAAAGTATATTGAATTAGATTCCACACAAACAGTTTTTGGCACCTGTTCTTGAAATCAGGAAAAAAGAAAAGGCACACTGGACCAAGATTATGCATTATTTTCCAGGAATTCAGCAATTTCTTGGAGAGATTAAATTTACTGCAGCTTTGAAATAACAGGGTTACTGCACATTCTGATTGGTTGAGTTCTCTGCAGGACTGGATAACAGCTAGCACAAGGGTTTCGGGGATTTTATTGTAGTTAACCCATCCTCCTGTTCTGTTCCAACTTTGCATGCAAAGGAGAATGTTTGTGCTTACTACAATATTTATAGCTGTAAGTATAGTCAGTTCTCTTCTCATTTTACTGTACCAGCTTGTACAAGGAATACATAGGATTATATATATTATTATTACTATTACTTTGCAGGATGTTGTATATATTGTAAAGCTGGCTTCCTAATAGAAGGCAGCTAAAGACCTCTGCACTTAAATCTGCCAAAGCTGATACAGCAATCACAAACATGTGTTGTTACACTTCTTGTGGCTCATCTCCACATGGTGCAGCTGTTGTGCTGGCTAAAGAAAATGCAGGCCCAAGGGAAACAAATTTAATTCAGCTGGGATGACTTCCACTAAAAAAAAAAGTGTTTTAAGGAGAACAGGTGTCTTATAATAAGAGGAATTGTTTGAGAGAGGTTTTCCCAAAACTTGCTTTGCCTCTAGGAAGTCTATTCTAAAGTAGTATGCCTGTGATAATAATCTCTTGCAGTGTAATTTTTAAATAATACCCTCCAGAAATATAGGGGATTCCAGAAATTCTATTTTTGTTTGTTTCTCCTAGTCTTAGGACAGGAAGGCTAGCACAGGACCTTATCATGCAAATTAGAAGCTGGAAGGAGCCTCATTGCTGTTGTTCGGAGTCCTCAGCCTCAAGAAGGTTTGTTTAATACAAATGACTGTGCAAAGAAAGACCCGCAGCCCATGTAAGTCACCAGTTGACATCCCTAGAGCTATGTCAGTTTATCCCAATATATCTATTCTTTTAAGCTTAAATTTGTACTGAAGTAACTTAGATATAGCTTCCCCCTAAATATGGTCTTAGTTACTCAAAATAAATAAGCTAAGCTATACTATGCAGTCTAATAAAACAGTATTAAGTGTATGACTTTCTTTTTGTCTTCAGTAAGGCATTTGCCTTGTGTACTATGATAACTCCTCTAGTACTGTCATGCATTCCTGCCTCCCTGCTTCTTGCATCCTCTGGTATTTCAGAGTGGAAACTGACTGATGCTCAGCAGCTGAGACTTGGTAGCTTTCCTTCTGTGGTCAGTGGCAGATCCCACAGTGCTGAGGCAGTGGGATCCCTGGAAGCTGGGAAACGCTTTTCCCAGCAGGCTCTCACGAGATCTCTGTCTCTGTCGGAGCTGACTAAATCAGCTCTTTGAACTGACATTGCAGCAGCCAGCAGATCTTTCTCTTCCTGTTGTCAGCCCTCTTTCCAAAATAAGGTTACTCCAAAGGGTAGTCTTTTGTTGTATAGGTGTCTTCATACTGCAGTTTCCTCCTTTGGGCCTGTTTTTTTCTCTCTCTGACAAGGTCAGAATTCCTTCTATTTGGGGAAATAGAAGTCTGAATGAGTGATGATTTTTCCATGCAGACCCCATTCCTACAGAGTTGGTTTCTCTATAGAATGGATAGGAGCTGTTCTCTTCCTTCTTAACTAAATAAATGTTATGATGACAAACTTCTGTTTTTCTTTTTGCAAGGTTAATCTTGTTAGCTCTTACATCAATCATTATTGCTACATGTTGTGTCCTCAGAGTGTCTTAACACAGACCTTGGGCAGTGTTTTTAGTATTCTTCTCAAGTTCCTAAATTGAAGACCCAGTACTCCTACTGAATTCCTCCTTTTGAATAAAATCCAGAACTCAACAAGGTCAGTAACAAAATTCATGAGATTTTTGTTCGCTGTGCATGTCTGCACATAAAGACCTGCAACAAGTCTTGCATTTTCACAGACATGCCCTTACCAAGGGAAAAAAATCTGTTCTACCTTTGCCATTTTTCTCAGCAGGACTTGTGACAAAGCCCCCCAGCGTCACTAATGGTAGCAACTGCCGTGGCCATGCCTAATGTCAAAAACCAAGAGTAGGTGGACCTGGACTACACCCTAGAGGTGAAGAAAAAAAGGATCCCAGTTAACAAAATAAGGAGAACCAACTGTGGAATGAAACCTGCCTTCACAGTGAAGCCATCATGGGGACACTCACTCTTTACACTCTGTGTGTACAACCAGTATCTTTTCCAAAGACTGAAAAAAAAGAATTTATTATTTGTAGAGTGAGATAAGCTCAACAGAATGTCACTGAAGGGGGCTGGTTAAAATTATATCTGAATTTAAGAGCAACTTCTTCCTCTTCATGATATTGGAGTATGCACTTATCAGGGAAGTTTTATGTTTGAGGTTCAGGGAGAAGGTGATGGCCATCTCCTCTGAATGCTTTCAGATGACTGATTTTCAAAATGCTGCTGGCATTCTTCCAGGCAGAGGCCTGGCCATTAGATAAGCTTAATGCTATGGTGGCCATTTGCAAAACAGATGAGAGCAGAAATAGCAAAAGGAAATGAGAAACTGAAGAAACCCGCTGGAACTCCCTGCAAATAAAGACCCAGCCTTGGAAAGAAAAGTCTTAGATCCTTCCACTGAAAGAAAAACTGGTGAGCATAAGTTTTCAGCTACTAAAACTATACCTGCTATCCAAAGGGAGATAAAAACACCAGCTGAAGAAAGACCACCACAACTGCCAGCCTCAAGAAATCTAGGAAACATTACACTCTCTTCCTTTGTGAGAGTCTGCACAGAAGTTTTTTGATGTGACCAGATAGGATCCATTTGCTTCTGCATTCAGGTTGGGTTTTTAATGATAGAGCCCATGCCCATCCTGGCTAAGAATCCTGTTTAATAATCTCTCCTTTACTAATATTTAAGTTGTGTCACATGGCTGTGGAGAACTACACTACCAGAAGATTTGACAGATGTCATTTGACAGATCCTGTGGTGGCTATTCACATCACCCTTCCAGCTGCCTCTTCCCCACCTCTGCCAGAAATTACTGTTTCTGGAAGTGACTTGGCAAAAGGGGCCATACCTGTAGTTCAGGAATTCTAGTTCAGTCAGATGCTGTAACTCAAGCTTGCAGGCAGATGTAGCCGAAGGCAGTTTGGTTTTGTTCTTCTTTTAGTAGCTGAAGTCTCCTTTGCACTGGTGTTTGGAAATGTTGTGAGCAGCAGTCCTTGGTTGCCATGTTTTCACTATCAGGGTTTGAGATGGCAATGGAACTAATGTGGTGGAAACAGGAATGGAGCTCTTTCCACTGATAATTTCCTGGCAGAGGGAAAATATGAAATCATATTTTTTAATCAAATAGCCTCACCTGAGTAAATATTCTAGCAATTCCAATTTTTAATTTTATTATCATAGCCTATTGCTCAAGCTGTGTTTTCTGACTGCGTAGCAATAATAGTGCTATGAGCACATGAAGATTTTTTCAAACTGGCATTGTATTTGGTTCCTTTTACATTTCCACACATAATCTGCATAACATTATTAAATCTTTCCTGTACATTATTTAGCCTCTGGGATCAAATGAAATAATACATGACTGGAACTCTTTGGGCTTTGACAGATGTCCTCTGGCAGATTTTTTTTGCAGCGGTTTGTTACTGTTCTCAGCTATTTTCTTGGCCTTTTCCTGGAATGGGACGTATCTCAGCTGCTCTGGTGGAAAACACTAACCTCTTAGCCTTTAAAGATGATAAAAGCGGGTTTGAGTTACTGCACCAGACTTTGAACTGAAATGGCTGAAACAAAGGTATGGGCCTTTTCACCAGCAAACCTGTGGGAAGAGTAATCCTTCGGATAGCTGTCAAAGGAATTGGAAGAACATGGAGCACTCACAAGCGTATGGAGGAGTATTTACAGCATCTTGCCTCTGGTCTTTTTTCCATGGGAGAGCACAGGGAAGCTGGGTATTCTCTTAAAATACTGCAGGTCATGATATAAACACTTAACTTTTGCATCTCTTTTTTGTAAGCGTATAGTTTCTTTTGAAATTGATCTGCTTTGTGGACTGTCTCCTACTGTGGGTCATTGAGTCATCCTAAGTAATTTGGTACCTAGATGGTGTAGAGTTTGTTTCTTTCATCTGTACACCTGCACAAGGCTTTTTATGTGTGGGAGAGCTTTCTCTGCCTTGTGTATTTTGTAAATAACCTCTTCACCAAAGAGAACCCTGGGCTCATGATCTTTGCCAACATTACCACACTTTCTACACATTTGGGCTGAGTAAAAATAGTCATCCCAACATCCTTCATTTGGTTTTGAAAATTTCTCTATCAACCATTTAATATGGCAAAAGCACCACACCATCACATTTTAATGAGTTCAAGCGGTTTCGAACAACTGAGCATTTAAATCTGCGAATAAACTTAAGAATGTGTCACTGCCTTCAAGAAGCATACTTTCATTTTAAGAACCACAGCTGCAACAATAAATTTGACACACACTAGGTTGAAGGTGGCAAGGATTAAAGGTATGGAATTAGAAAGAAAAAAAGCCACCCTTGTGCTGTTGAACAGAGTACAGGACATAAATCAATGACTAACTTTGGCTAAGCTTTGCCTTCTGGAAGTATGCAGCATTGCAGCTTCACAGTTATCAGTATTTGTCATCGTGAGTATCAGTACACATGCCAGATGCAAAAGAGGGGCCCAGAGGAGAGAACATGGGGGATGAGGAAAAGAAAATTAATAATTTCTGTGACAGTGTACACTATTTTGATGGGAAACAGAACTTCTGTAATATTTCAAGGGACTTAAGCATATATATGTGTATGGACAAAAGCTGTTGGAAATAAGTCTTTGACTTCAAAATGTGCCTGATTAAAAGAATACTGATAAGAATTAAGATGTGAACAGCTGGAACTTTGACTGCAGTTATGTTTTCTTCTGGATGTTTATTTCTAGATCACTTTTGTAGCTGCTTTTATCTACTCCTTAGAAGTTCTTGTAAATTTGAGGAACCATTAGCTGTAAAAGTAAACATCAGCTCTGCTCTGGTTTTATGTATCTTCTTGAAACCATTGAGGGGGGAAAGATAACATTAGACTAATGCTGCTTTAGATCAGACTTAAGCAATGCTTTAAGCAGCCTTTTAGCATTTTAGGCTCCACCTGTAACTAATTGCAAGTCGAGTATTTCTAATTTCTTCTTTACCAAGCATGTAAGAATTGCCAAACTCTAGGAATGAAAATACCCTTTCTGAAAACCTTAAATTCATGTCTCACTGTGGTTCAAAACACTGAATGCTCTCAAGTGTGCCTCTACTATCTAGGTACAAGGATGGTCCTTAAAACCAGTTCTTCTGCCTTGCAGTATCTGTCATCTTTAAATATTATACTTTGAATAAAACAGATCTGCAGTTTTGACTCCACTCTATTTTGTTATTGTAGTTGCTTAAGAGTTTTTAATAACTGTGGTTTGTATTTGCTCAAGAGCTGTCTGCTTGGAGAGTAGAGAAAGGTCAGGGTTAACCTTGCTAAATGACCTTTATCGGTGGTCTCCTTTTCAGATCTCAGGAGTGTCAGCAATGCTGCTATGGCCACCAACTGACTCTCATACCAGCTCACACTGAAATAAACACACTATTATATTTACTTTTTGCTTCTTCCCAATAGAAATTCTTACCATGCCACACTGTTCAAAGCCCTCTGGCCAAAGTCATGGTGACTTCTCTATTTCCATGTTTCATGAAGAGTTCAAGCACAAGATACATTTTGCTCAAGAATCCTTTCAGGTGGCTTTGTGAATCTTCTTGTAGGGCCTTTCTTGGATTCAGAAAATATTTCCTCACACTTACTATAATCATCTTTGATTTCTCTGTCTTGACCATTTCTGTTAATGATGGAGGCATCCTCACAACTCTCCATAGGCAGACTGTCTTAGTCTCCCTGAAAGCCCATCATGTTGCAGACACCATTGATCCTTGCTTCCATCACAGCTGGGAAGGTTCTCATTCCAAAGCATTCCTTGCCCCAGAGGCTCTGGGGCTCCCTTCCACATACACTTAACCTCCCAAAACAGCAAAGCACTGCACTTACACTGTTAGGCTCCATCCAGCAGTTCAGAGACAGGCAGACCCATGACAACAGTGAAATTTGAAAGCTCCTGGTTGCATCTGAACAATCAGTAATCACCAGGACAAATGAAATGGAAAAGTGGAATGCGTATTGCACTTAAAAGTTTGTGGTGTGGCTGACAGTATCTCTTTCCCCTCTCCACTGATCTGAAAAGCTAAAAATAAGAGGCCTCAAGGCAGTTCTGTTTCTGCTGTAATGTCCTTGGCTTTCAGCACTTCTCTGGTGCTAAAATGAGTTCTGGTGCTGAAATGAATAGGATTTGTATTTTTCTTGGAAACAGTTCCCAAAGGGGCATTTGAAAGAACAGGATAACCTACTAATAATTTTCACCAGCCTGTCATGGGTGAGCAGGTCAAATAAATGAAATAGTTAATGCAGACACGGCAGATCTGCAATAATCATTGATACTCTTTATGAGATGGACGGTGCCATCCAGAACGGACAAAACAAGGACCATCCATTCGCTAGTTTTCATCCTTTCATTTACCAGCCTGCATAGGTCCCTCAAGCACTGTTGAGGGGTTTAGGAAAGGCAGCTAAGGAGAGCAAGTGGAATGCCAGTCCTCAAAGCACGCACAACCATGGGAACAGAAAACAGAAATCCCTGGGCAAAGGAGGTGGAAGCACACTGCTGGATCTCAACTCAGATTTGTCCCAGTTTTACAGGAAAAAAAGGAAGGAAAGGGAAGAGATGGGAAGGAAAGGGAAGGGAACTGGAACAGAAGAACAATCTTTAAAATAAAGTCTCCTGACTGCTCCCTGCCTGGCTGAGATACATTCTCAAACTGATCTATTCCAGTTCCAAAGTGTTGCTTTGACTGTGCAGTCTTTCTGCACTCCAGAATGCTCTTGCCTTATCTTTCTCAACAGTGGCTGTGGAGAGTTCATGGAGGAACAGAACTCTTTTTTCCCATGCCATAAGCTAGATCAGAACTGTTCAGCTCTGAAATACCTCCAACGTGTATCAGTCAGCATCCCAGCCACAAAACACATGCTGGAGCAACTGTCCTTTCACCCAACAGAATGGTGCGCAGAGTGGTGCTATGAGATGGCAGCAGGAAAAACTGAGGTGGTCACCAGCATGCAAGGTGGTCATAACAGATGGTTGAGTGCCAGCAATTTATGGAAAAGGACATGAAAGCAGGCACGATGAAAAATCTTCCCTAGAATAGTAACTGCTCTTGGATTTTTTATAAGGTTTTATTAATTTGTTTATTTTTATGAGGCAATCTGGAAATAATGGCCCTGATTCAGGAAATCTTTTAAACCAGCAGTAAAACACACACTCAGCAGGTGATTTTGGCATATAAACTGAAGCACCTGCTTAGGTACTGCCCTGGGTAGTGGTGAACTTAAGCATATGCTTAAGTGCTTTTTTGCATCATACTCAGTAGAGATACAGGGCACTGTTCAGCCTTGGCAGTATCTTTAAGAGTTTTCAAATGCTTTACCGAGGTAAGTTTTCCCTCGGTTTCCTGGGATTCCAGGAATCTTCAATATCTTAACTTTGGAAAACCATGATTTTATTAAGTGTGGGGTTTCATCAGTAAGATTTGTCTGGACATTGTAGCAGTGAGTCTGGACATTGTAGCAGTGAGTCTGCTCAGAAACAACTGGTACATTTTCGTAATATCCATTATTGTCCTTTCCTTTGAATTAGATGCCACAAACAACTGAACAAAACATGCAGAGATTAATACAGACATTGCGCACATCTGTAAGTGATGATTTGCATATGCTTGCACCGTGCTTGTAAAGCTCTGAAAATATCTGAAATGCTCTGTAGTATCCTGGTTTATAACATACCCTTCGCCACAGTTTACACATCGAGAATGCATGCTGAAAACAGGAAACACACATGCGAAGGGTAGGTAAAAGGGGATTACAGTATACATATATTCAACAGAATAGTCCTAGTTTAACAGTATCATAAGCATCAGGCTTACATAAACAAATCAGTGCCTAACCCACAGATGTATCTAATGACCATATGGATTCTGCATGTTTACAACTGGAAAAACCCCTCTGAGCTTTTCTATTGTTTGCTGACATTCAACCTATAGTATTAATTTTATTTGTGAAAATCAAGTTATTCACTGGGATATAGAATGTTCTTGAAAGGAAATGGAGTTACTTAATATAAGACTCAGGACAAGATGTATGGGCACCGTTCTCTGCTGCCTTGGAGTTCTTATGTCCTGGGTGAGTTACGAAGCTTACGACCAAATGTAGAAGTGCATTTCTTCAACCAATTTATTGCTTTTACAATATTTCTCTTAGATTTCACTCCTAACAGTTGGCTCGGAGACTGCAGACTTCACAACCCTTCCAGCTTGAGGCAGCTGCAGAACTTCATCAGTGCCTGAAATCCTGTTTTCCCTGGGAGCGAAGCACACCAGCCCTGCCCTGTGCTGCAGACAGACCTCCACCCTGCAAGCTGTTGCTTGGCACGTCTGTCAAGCGAGGTAAAATGCCACCACAAGAGAGTAAGGGAGGTCTCCCAGCCTGGGGAGCCTCTGCAAGTCCCTAGGTTCAGCTTGGGAAGTGGGAGGGGGAGGAGGTGTAGGGCGATGAGAAAGGGGCCCACTCGTGTGTGATGGGTGTGGGTGCTTCCAGCAGCCGTGGCTGTAGGCAGCAGCCCTACTCAGTGTTTCAGTGCTGACGGCAGGAAAGACTTTAGCCAAATGGTTGCTTAAACCAAACTAGAATAAGGTATGGCACGTTGTATTTATGTCTTGACCGCTGCTCATTTCAAGCACTACAAAAACATTTCATTGCTGATGGCGGGAAGGCGGGGGGGGTGGGGAGTTTTGTGTGTGTGTATGAGTGATGCTTTAGGCTAAAAAAATACGTTCATCGAGGGGTTTTCTCCCCCTCTTCCCTGAGGAAGTCAGCAGGCAGCAGGCTGGGACGAGCGGGAGAAAGCCGCAGGTTTTGGGCACTGCTGGGTGGGCTCACCACGATCGGGGCAGGACGGCTGCAAGGAGCAAGCTTCTTCAGGCAGGAGACAGACGTCCCCGTGTCCTCGGGGCGGGGGCAGGACATCCCTCCGGCGCAGGCCGGCTGTACCAGACTATGACCCCGCCACCGAGCCTTTGCTCCACAGAGACCCCCGCGGCCTTTCCTGCTGTTTCAGACTCGGAACCCACTGCGGCAACATCGCAGCGGGCAGGTTCCTCGCCCTGGTCTTCGCAGCGCTGGCAGCCGCCTCCGCACCCGCCTTGCCCCATCCGCTCCGTAGCACAGCGCGCAAGTTCTGCGGGGCGCTCGCTGTCGTGCGCATGGCAAAGCTGACCGCGGCCTCCGGCGGTTTGACACTTCTGCCCGACGTGATGCTCCAGGGAGCGGGGAGCCGGGGCGCGGCTGTGGGTGAGGAGCAAAAGCCCCCGCGGGATCCCTAGCGTAGGGAAGGCGAGGAGGCACCCGTCGGGCTGGCTGTAGTGGTGGTGTCTGTCGTGGGGCAATCCCACGGCCGGGCACCGCGGGAGAGGGGCGGCAAGGGCTGTGCACCTGTGGTTAGAGCGGGCGAGATGCAGCCCGCTGAGGGCGTTGTGTGCTTAAATGCTTTTTGCTTTGATGGAAATTAATCGCGGCGATCGACGGGAGTCCGAGTCTGAGGGGGGAAAGAGCGGTGCTGAGCGGGAGTTGCAACGGCGGTGCCCGCGGGGCCCGTCAGCGCCTCCGGCAGCCTGCGCTTGCTTGTCCAAAACCCGTTGGGATTTCCTGACTGGGGCATTAAAAACAAAAGAAAAAAACCCGTCGCACTAAGTCTGAGTGAAGTAGGTGGTACTTAAGTCACCACGAAACAGCAGCGGAATCAGATGCCAGGTCGGCGGGCTGTCACTGTTTTCCTTATATATATATATATATATAAAATATATGTATATATAAAATATATATATACACACACATATACATGAAAGTAAGTCAGTCTCTGGTGTGCAGTCCGAGCTGTTTGCTGCGCCGGCCCGTCTGTCGGCGAGCAGCAGCCCGGGGCTGGAGCAGGCCCGCCGGTGCCCACGCTGCCGAGTGGCCCCTCTTCCCTGCGTGCACAGCCAGCGCTCCCCGAGCAGGCGGCCGGCGGGAGCCGGCGGGGCTTCTTGTAACCGAGTGCAAGAGTGCCCTGCACCGAGGCTGTGCTCCTGGCCTCTTCACTCGGTGCAGCCTCTGTCTCACGAGCCGGAGCCGGACTTGGTACCCCCCCGGGTCGGTGCTGCAAGAACACCGTCCGCGCCGAGTCCGCCCCGGGCCCCCTTCTCCCTCGGGCACCGGGCGCATCCCAGCTCCCGCCGAAGATGTTGCCCCACTCATGTCGGCGGGAATGAGTCCCACAGCGACTGCGGCCGCCCTCGGTGCCAGCGGCGGTGTGCGAAGCTCTGAGCCACTTTCTGCGCGCACCGTGGCCGCGCACGGTGCTCCGCGGGAGGCCAGCTGCCGCCGAGCTGCGGTTCCTGTGTCGTTCCCCTCCTCATCCCGCCCGGGCGCATTTCAGTGCTCAGGACGGGGCGGGTGGTCAAGGTTTGCCCCGGCCTGCATCACCAGCGGAGGAACGGCTGTAATTTGTTCTCCGCAGAGAAAACAAACACTGCCGGTGTCTCTACTCCCCCGGACAGAGCCCAGCGCTCCAGGTGTACTTTTTGGGGTGAAGTAAAGGGAATCTGAGATGACCGCAGCAGTGTCGGCATCGGGGTGGGAGCCAGTACAGCGGGGTGAACGCTCGGGCGCCCATGGAAAGCGCCGTTGCTTTCCCCCACCTCGAGGCCGTGTTGCCCCAGTCTCCCTGGAGGTGCTGGCCGAGCTCCGCTCTGATGCCGCCGGGACGCTCGCCCTAACGCGCCGGTGAGGGCCGGAGCCAGCGGAGCGGGTAGGGCTTCACGTCGACCTCCAGGGGGCGCTGCAGCACCGCGGGCCGCCTGAGGCAGCGCTCCTGGTCCCACCGCCCCCCGCCCCGACCTGCCGGCCCCCGGCGGGGCGGGGGGCGTTTCCCTGTCGGGTGGAAGCCTCTGTGGCGCAAGGTGCCAGCCAGGGGTGGACGCGGACTTGCGGCGCTCCGGTGGGACCCGGCGGCCTGTGCCCGCAGGCTGTCACCGCTGCTCGACGGGTGTCCGCTGCCTCGGAGCCATCCGACGCCCGAGAGACCCCGGGCTCTGCGGGTGCGGCGGCACCGGCCGGTGCGGCGGTACCGCGGAGCTCGCAGCAGCTCTTAACCGCGCACCTGCTGGCTGGGCCGGACGGCGGCGCCGGGGTCAGTGGGCGCTCTCTGCCAGCGCAGACGTGCGGGGCTGCCGGCAGCGGCAGAGCGCGGCGTTCCTTCTCCCGGCGTGGCCGAAACGTCCCGCGGGCGGCGGGGAGCAAAGAGCCCGGGCAGGGACTCTGCACCTCTCCACTGCCTGCCCCGTTCCTTCCGCTTGAGGCTCTTTCGTTGTTTGGTCGGTCTGGGTTCTGGAGCGGTTGTTGGAGGGTTTTGTTGCTAACATTTTTGGGCTTTGATTGTGGGTTGGGTTTTTTTCCCCCATTCTTTTTCCAGTTCCCCTCTCCCGTCCCCCTCGCCCCCACCCTCCCGGGCAAGTGCGGCTTTTTTTTTTTCCTCTTTCTGCAAAGGGCAAGAAATTACGGTTCTCCCGAAACGACCTCCCTCCGATCCGTGTCTCGGAGATGTCGTCCTTGGGATACCCAAGCCAGCGGTACGGGAAGGAAAAGGCGGTAGTGAAGCCCCCATTCTGCTTCGTTCTTGATAGAACCGGCCTCGCTGTGGCAGGCAAAACACGGCTGGTTCCCCCCGAGCCCACCCCGAACACGGCCCGGGGAACCGCTCCTGTCCTGGGCTCTGTGATCCCCGGTGTCCTCACAGCCCAGAAGGTGAAATGCTCTTTATTTAGGAAAGTGGTGTTTAAAACAGGGCATTTTCCGCCCAAGCGGCCGGCGCGGGCTGCCCGGATGGCCAGCCTTCGCTGCGCTGCCCTCCCTGCCAGGGGACAAGGGACACGCGAACCGGCCGCTGCCCACTCCGGCTTTCCCTCCTCGACTCATTTTATTTTTCGCTACTTTATACTTAAAGGAAAAAAAAAACCCTAATCCCGACAGTCACTTGTGTCTGCTTCTCTTCCGCGGGCTTGAATTCACCGGCACAGACTCAACCCCGAAAAATTTTCAAACTTGTTTTTAAATGCCGTTTTTTCCCGACATCTTTTCATACTTCTCAAAGCCGACTTCCCATCTCCGGTTGGTACTATACAATAAGTTCCCCATACATGAGATTTAAGTAACGCGCAGAGCAAGATAACGTTACAGATAAAAATTCAACCCTAATTTACTGTATGCAACCAACCGTACGGCAGCTAACGAAGGAAATGAAAACAGTGCTTTAATCGAGAAATGTGAAGAGGGTCTCAGAGGCCCCATTTAGCAGTAAATTTCTCGGTAATAAATCGAAACTGCTCTCGAAACTATCTGTCTGTCTCAGGTAGGGGCAGTCCTCGCTCAGCGGCAGTCCCCCAGTGAGGTTCTCCTTCCCAACTTGACTTAAGGCGCCTTCAAACAGCAGTTTAAAGGCAGAATCGGACCACTGAAAGGTCAGTCCGCGGGGCGCCCAGACCCGACGGCCACGGGGCCGTTCGGACGTAAGCGTTATGGGCACCCAGAGGGGCCCTCGAAGGTATGGGCGCAGACAGGACCCCCGCCCTCAGGGTTTGAGTAGTTATCTCAGGTATTTAGGTATTATTGAGGTATTTAGGTATTGAGTTATTGAGGTATTTAGGTAGTTAAGCAAGTCGTGCGTCAACCTGGCTAGGTCACGACAGGCGGCAGAGGCGGCCTGTGCAGCGCAGGGAGCGCGCAAATCTCCGCGGCCGGGAGCAGGGATAGGGGCGTATCTCTGCTCTCAGAGGGAAAAGTCACCTTAGGTGACGCGGCGGCGGGGGGGTGGGGTGGGGGGTGGACAGTGAAACAGGGGGACGTCCGGCCGCTTTAAAACCCAGTTGCTACCCAAACACAAGTAAACAGTGGGGCCGGAGCGGCGGGGCGGGCCGGGGAAGGGGCAGGGGCGGTCCCGTCCCGTCGGGGCGGAGCGGCTCAGCCCAGAGCGCGGGTCTGTGCGCGCCGCGGGGTGGGCCGGCGGCGGCGTCGGGCGGGCGGGGACAGCGCTCCACGCCACTCACAGCTGAAATGTGATGGACCGGGCAGGGGGCGGCTCAGACTCGCGCCGAGCCTCGCCGGGGTCGAAGGCGGGAGGCTGCGGGCGAGAGGCTGCTGTCTATGCCGGGGCCCCGGGACCCCGGGACCGCCAGAGCAATCAGCCGCCGCCCAGCGCTTCGCACCATGCCGGCCGCCGTACCCGCTGTGGATCTAATGTCTCCGTGAAGGTGCCGTGGCAGCCGCCTCGGCTGTGCCCCGGGAGGAGGCGCCGGCTGCGGTAGGTAAGTGGCTTCTTCGGCCCGCCCCGCCCGCTGCCGTCGGCGGGAGAGGAGCTCGGGTCCGCGGCAGGGCCTCGGAAGAGCGTGACCCCTCGGCAGGGAGCGGGGTCCGGCGGGTTTACTTTCAGTTCGTAACTCCGCGGTGGTGGGGGAGCGAGTCCCGCCGCCTGCCGCGGGAGCGCTGCTGCGGGGCAGGCTGCGAGGCCTCCAGGAGCGCGCTGTCAGCGTCCTTCCTGCGGAATTCCTTGCGGGGAGGAGCCGGTCTGTGCGTGGACTGCAACGCGGACCCGCGGCGAGCGCCGGAGAAGCCCTGGGTCCGTGCAAACAACCGGTTTTCGGGGGCAGCGGAGGCTCCGGGAGGGGCTGGCGGACAGCAAAGGCGGCCCAGGGCCCATCCGCTCCCCGGGACTGGCAGCAGCGGGAGGGAGCGCAGGGGAGCGGCGGCCGGGCCACGGGCCGGCGGCGAACAGGTAGAGTGGGGCACTCTGCCGGGGCACCGGGCTTAATTTAATTAAGCGCTCTGAGGGGAAAGGGAAAAGGAAGTGCCAAGGTTTAAGTAACATCCGTTTTTGGTTGACTTTCTCCCTCACACCTTATTAGAAATAGACTTAAAATCCCGCACGAAGGTACTTTTCAGTCTTTTTTGGTAGGTTTTCATAAAGTGACCTCCGAGTACAAATAGTAATAGATGGAGCGTGTGTCAGGCAACGGTGTAGTTTGAAAAGTGTTAAAATACGTATTTTGTGGTCGGAATAGTTTTTCGGACTTGGTTCTTTGACAAGAAAACGAGCGGCGTGCAGTGACATCCCCACACAGCCACCGACCGCCTCGGTCAAAGAAGAGGGTTCCCCCGCAGAAATGCTGTACCTGTCTTGGTCACAGCTCCGAGATCCATCGCTCCGAGACTCAGACCCGCCGGCCGGGCTGGGGCAGGAGCCTCCGTAGCAGTAGGTGAACATTGATTTTATTGCCTCTGTGTCGGTTCCTAGCTGAAAGCGAAGAGGGACTCACACTACGACATCTTTAAAAATAAGTCTCTATATATAACCACCCCTCTTCCCGCAACCACCAAAAAAGAAAAGAAAAGGTCGCCATATGTAATAAATAGGTCGAATGGATATCCCTGTCCCCGGTCTCGATACAATCGCAAACGAGTAAAACTGTGAGGGAGTAGAGGAAACCCCGGAGAACCGCGATTCAAGGCAAACGAAAACGGAGAGGAGGAACGCTGCCATTCACACCCTGCCTTCCCGCATTTTTTCACCCCGGAGGGCCCATTCACTGCGGTGCCACAAACGGAGAGGAAATGGGTTTTTGGGGAAATATCGAAAGGTCTCTTGCCGTTGCCCGGTGCCGGCGGAGCGGCCCTAAACGTGCGGCAGCGGCGAGGGCTGCGGGCGGCGGCAACCTCCCGGGGGGGGCCCGAGACAGTGCCTCCCGGGTGCGAGCTTTGCTCTCCGAGAGTTCCCTTCGGTTTCGTTGTGATTTGGGAAGGTGGGGTGTGTTTTAGGTTACTTTTTCGGGGAGAGGGGGACTCTTGTTTATTTTGGAGGCTCCGAGTTACCAGCCCCTCCACCCAAATCCCAGGAGGTGCTAAGACACCTCGGCCCTACCTCTTGTTTACAGGCCCGGGAGCGCCCGGCGCTTGCTCTAACAGCTTTTATGGGTCGTGGCAGCTACCCGGCTGCTGATAGCAAACCCTCAAAGAAAACAAGAAAAGGAGAGGGCAGGAGCTTGCCCCCTGCGACGCTGCCCCGCGGAGGGAGCGTAGCCACGGGGCGCCGCGGGGTCCCTCGGCCGGCGAGAGGAGCGGGCCCGGTGGCTTCGGTAGAGCGGGCTGAGCGAAATCTTCACACTCCGCTCGTTAGCTCCCAGCCCCGCCGACCTGGCTCCCGGAGGAGCTCCCGACCGGGGAGCGGGGCTGCTCCCGCTTTCGCGATCCTGCGGGACGGAGGTGGCGGCTGAGGGGCAGCGCCGGTCTGGGCCGCCCTTGGCGGGCCGGGGAGGCCGCGGGGCCGGCCGCCTTCCTCGGGAGCGATGCGGCGGGGGGCTGGGTGGGAGGTGTGCGTGCAGGCAGGAGCTCCTGCTCTCTCGCTCGGTTATCTTGATAAATGAGTTGTTGTTGAAGGAAGAAAAATAAGCACCCGCGCTGGGATGAACGTGGGGGTTATCTCCCCCCGCCGCCCCCCGGGCCGGCCTCCGCTCCCCGTGAGCACTCCGCTGTTTCCCGGGGAGGCCCGAGCCAGGAGATGTCGGAGTGGGGGCCTCTGCTCCCGCGGGAGCCAGGCCGAAGCCGGGAGCGACAGCGGGGGCCAGGTCGGCCGGGAGCAGAAGGGGATGGCCCCGAGTGTCCCCGGGGTGGGAGCTGCAGTGAAGGGCGACGGGGAGCGGAGCCGCCCCGGTCCCGTTCCGGTGTATTTTTTCACGATTCGTTTAATTTGAATCTGCGGCGCCGTCGGTTGGCTCGGCGCTGGGAGTGCTCCTTTCAATTTAAATTTTGGGTGCGTATTTCGGGAGTGATATTTTTAGTTACTTTTTTTAACGCTTTAGACTCTCCGGTCGAAGCGATCGCGCTGGTTGGGCCGGTGGCTGCCGCCGGGGCTGCGTCAGGCGCTGGGGCCGCAACGAGGCAGCTCCCCGGGGCCGTGCCCGGCCCTCCCTGGCCCCACCGCTGCGTTCACCTCGGCCAGGGGGACCACGGTGCTCTGAGTTAAAGTTTCTTTACCCTCTTTTCTCCCTTTTCCCAGGATTTTCTCCCCGTGTCGAAAGCCCAGCAAAGGCGCCAGCTGCACCGCCTGCCTGCACCCGCCCCAGGAAGATGGGAAGCAAGGCACTGCCAGCCCCCATCCCGCTGCACCCGTCCCTGCAACTCACCAACTACTCCTTCCTCCAGGCTGTGAACACCTTTCCCGCAACTGTGGACCAATTGCAAGGTCTGTATGGACTCAGCGCCGTGCAAACCATGCACATGAACCACTGGACATTGGGCTACCCCAATGTGCATGAAATCACCCGCTCCACCATCACGGAGATGGCAGCCGCCCAGGGCTTGGTGGATTCCCGCTTCCCTTTCCCCGCGCTCCCCTTCGCCACGCACCTCTTCCATCCCAAGCAAGGGGCCATCGCTCACGTCCTCCCGGCCTTGCACAAGGACAGGCCCCGCTTTGACTTTGCCAACCTGGCCGTGGCCGCCACGCAGGAGGACCCACCCAAGGTGGGGGAGCTCGCCAAGCTGAGCCCCGGACTGACCTCGCCCTTGTCGGGCATCAGCAAACTGTCCCCGGATAGGAAGCCCTCCCGCGGCCGCCTGCCCTCCAAGACGAAAAAGGAGTTCATCTGCAAGTTCTGCGGCAGGCACTTCACCAAGTCCTACAACCTCCTCATCCACGAGCGGACCCACACGGATGAGCGGCCCTACACCTGCGACATCTGCCACAAGGCTTTCCGGAGGCAGGACCACCTGCGGGACCACCGGTGAGGGACCACCGCGGGGGCCGGGCAGGGGCTGTGGGGGAGCCTCTCGGAGAAGCGGGGCGGGGCTGAACCGCTCTGGGATGAGCCTGGAAGACAGCAGGAGAAAAACCCGCTCCGACTCTGCGGAGCCAAAACCTGCTTTCGGCGTGGGACGGGCACCCGCGCTGTGGGGCTGCGGTGACCTCCTCTGGCTGTTTTACTTTTGGGGGGGACGGAAGGAGGCCGGGGTACAGGTGGGCACTCCGCAGCTCCCCTGCGCTCCCCATTTCCGCACCCCGCGGCCGATCCCCGTTGCCTTCGAGGGGAGCAGGCTGGAGTCCGGCCGGCAGAGCCAAAACTGTCCCGTCTGTCACCAGAGAGTGTGAACACGCCTCGACACAAATTACTGCGACTTTTTTAACCTATAGAGGAGTTCAGCCATGAACAGAGTTATACAGGAAAGGGAAGGGGGAAAGTAGAGGGCAGGCCTTTGAGAGGAGGAGGGTTTGGGGGAGCAGGGCCTGGGTATGGGTGGGCGCCGCGCTCCCAGCAGTGTTGCTCACTACTCGGGTTGCATTTCAGGTACATCCATTCCAAAGAGAAACCCTTCAAGTGCCAGGAGTGCGGGAAGGGCTTCTGCCAGTCCAGGACCCTGGCGGTCCACAAAACCCTACACATGCAGGTAAGCTCGGCGCTCCCCCGCCTCCTCCGCGGGGTTCCGCCGGCGCGGAGCCGGCTTGGCCCGCCGCGGGACAGGGGCTGCGGCTGTCGGGGGATGGGGCTCCTGCGCGGAGAGAAGCCAGGGGGCTGTACGGCTCCGTGCTGCCCGGGGATGGGAAGGAGCCTGCGGATACCTCCGCTACTACGAGAGACCCGCGGGAAAACGGCGGCCGCGGGCAATGGGCTTAAAACCGTCGGGGACGCGGTTGGCGGCGGGAAGCGAGCCCCGGGTTTGGTTTTGCCCATGCCGCTGCTTTGAGGCGATTTTCGTTGTTCGGCGGCGCGGGGCAGCGCGGACCGGCGCGGAGCGTAATGCCCTGCCGGCGGCCGCCGGTCCTGCCACGAGAGCCCCGGAGTGGAAGCACGGTGCGGCAGCCGCTTTCTGTGCACCCCCGGAGCGCGGATTGCCACAAATCGATAACTATGAAATACCTTTTTCTGGGGCAGGAGGAGAGGGTGAGGTGGGATCTGCCACCCGACCGGGGCTGCGCTCGCTCGTGTCCGACCCCGATATTTCAAATTGTGCGTTGCGATAAGAAAAAAGTGCAGTGATACTTGCAACCAGGTAGTTTGTGAAGGATTAATCCTTTGCTTGCTTCAAATCTGAACAGGAATCTCCACACAAATGCCCCACATGTGGAAGAACCTTTAATCAAAGAAGTAACCTGAAAACTCACCTTCTTACCCATACAGACATCAAGCCCTACAACTGTGAGCAGTGCGGCAAAGTGTTCAGGCGAAACTGTGATCTACGGCGGCACAGTCTAACTCACACCCCGCGGCAGGACTTCTAGAGCAGCCAGGGACCCGCGCCGGCAGCTCCACCTGCCCGTTGTACTCAAGGACTGTGTTGTAGGAACTCCCAGGCGCACACACTCACACGCACGGAGGCACACAGGCACGCTCGGGGCCAAGCTTTCCTACCACACGTCTGCGAAACTCGTTTAGAGAGTGCGGACTGCAGGATCGGGCCCCTCTCCAACCCACAGCCAGGCGTAACGCTTCGTCGTCTTGTAGATACTCGCGGCTCATTTTAGAGCTCTGTACAGAACGTGGTTTTCTTCGTTTGTTTTATATCGTCGTGTCAGATGCACATCGGTAACAAATCGGGGAGGCAAAGTATCTCTCAAAAGTGTATTTCAAAATAAATCCTTTTTCTTTTTCCAAATACCTCCTGCCTTGTTGTATTATTGTCTGAACGTTTGGGCTTTTTTTCCCTGCTGTGTCAATGCGATGGTAAAACCATATTGAATACATTTCCTAGCCGGGTGATTGTATTGTCACAACAATTTTGGTGATTGCTTTTGTTTGTCCTGTTTCACTGTTGCTGTTGTGTTATCTATTGTTTAGTAAAATGAAAGTGCCGGATTTGAGAGTTTATAGCTCTATTACTTAATAGTATGAATGTCTAAATATTAACTTCTGTATTTTTTTTATTTTCCCGAGCGATTTTTTTTTTAAGAAGAGAAAGAAAAAAATACCTGCAAATAAACGTATCTTAGGAAATAATGCATAGAGCCGTTCTTACGCCAAAGCGGCTTATTAGTAACTTATTTGCAATCAGCCCATATATTGTAAAAGTCATCCCTTTCTCGGAGATTGCAGCAGCAGCCTCCTGCCAGTAGACTTTGGACACGGGTAATTCACCCGCGTAGACAGGGACTTTATCCCGCAGAAGACGATTCGTTCCTGACAGCTCTGGAAGCAAACAGCGAGGCGCAAGTACCGCCGCGGGGCACATCAGCGGGCTCCGCACAGCGCGGAGCCACCCCAAACCCCCCATGCACGCTGCCGATCACGGGTCATCCCCGGGGGCGGACGAGGAGAGAGGCTGCTCCCCCCCCCCCCGTTACTCCTTCCCACCCGTGCCCCCCCCCCCACCCCCACACCCCTCGCCCCCGACCGTTCTCCGCCCCTCCCCCGACGTTCCTGCCGACGTGGGGTG